>JAUJEN010000651.1:0-117880 GCA_030448925.1 Citrus cavaleriei
ACGGTTACGTACGCCAAGGCTAATCCACCCTGCTTTTTTCTATTTCGCAGCACTGGTCCGCCGACCTCCGGAAACGTCACAGACTTTGTGAGGGCCTCAGATGTTGTAAATAAGCCGCGACAAAGTCAAGACCTAAAATAACCACCCGGCCAGGCGCCAAGTTCGCAGCGGAAAGTCCACAAAAGGGTGGGCTATAGCCTGGGGGGTAATACGACTTCGTTCAGCCGGACTCGGGAATGCCGCAAGACTTTGGCGGTAGTAGGGCCTGTGCTAAAAATAGGCATGGGCAAAGCCGCGTTCAAAATAACCGCTCAAGGCCGGGGCGCCAAGTTCGCGGCAGCGGAAAGGCCAAAACGGGCGGTTATAATTTGGGGTCGGGCTGCCCAACTGGTCTGGCCGGATCGCTGGAATGCCGTGAGATCTTTACAGGGCCTGCGGTGTTAAAATAGGCCGCGGACAAAGCCGCGCCCAAAAATAACTGCCCGAAGGCCGGGGCGCCAAGTTCGTGCAGCGGAAAAAGGCCACAAAAACGGGTGGGCTATAGCCTTGGGGGGTGGGGCTGGCCAACTTCGTCCGCCGGACTCGGAATGCCGCGAGACTTTGCGAGGGGCCTCCGTGTGCCAAAAATAGGCTGCGGGCGGCGCTCGCCAAATAACCGCCCAAGGCCGGGCGCCAAGTTCGCGTGCGAAAGGCCAATAATCGGTGGCTGTAGCCTCAGGGCGGGTTACAACCGTCCTCCGGACTCCTAATGCCGGGAGATTCTTTATGTAGGGGCCTGTGGTGCCGTGGCCAGGCCACCGCAAAGCTAGCGCCTAAAAATAACAGCTCAAGGCCTGGCCGCTGTTCGCCCAGCAGCGGAAAATACGTGGTGGGCTATAGCCTTGGTGCGTTAAGCTGGCCAACTTCGTCCGGCTGGATCCGAATGTCGCGAGACTTTGTGAGGGGCCTGTGATGCCGGGGAAGGTCAGTCACGGACAAAGTCAGCATTCTGCAATAACCACCCGGGTTAAGGCCAGGGCGCAAGTTCGCGGCAGCGGAAAAGTCCACAAACGGTGGGCTATAGCCTAGTGGTTGCTGACTGTCCGGGCTGACTCGGAATGCCGCAAGATTTACAGGGCCTCTGCGGCGCTGTAACAGCGGCAAAGCAGGGCCTGGTGTTAAAATACCGCGACAAAGCCGCTTAAAAATAACTGCCCGCGCTGGCGCCAAGTTCGCAGCGAAAAGCACACAAAACGGTGGGTTATAGCTTTGGGGTGGCTGGCCAATCTTCGGGTCACCGGATTCGGAATGCCGCGAGACTTCGCGCTGGCCTGCGGTGGCCAAAATAGGCTGCGGACTTAAGCCCTTCCGGCTAAAATACCGCCTCAAGGCCGGGGCGCCAAGTTCGTGGCAGCGAAAAGGCCACAAAAACGGTGGCTGTAGCGCCTTGGTGGCGGGTTGGCCACCGTCTTACCGGACTCGGAATGCCGCAGACTTTGCGAGGGCCTCGTGCCAAAAAATAGGCCACGGCAAAGCGGGCGCCTGCACAACAGCCCGGGCGGCCTGGGCCGCCAAGTTCGGCCCAGCGGAAAAAAAGGCCGTAAACGGTGGGCTACAGCCTTGGGTGGGCTGGCCAATCCTCGCCCGGACTCGGAATGTCGCGAGACTTACGCAGGGTCCTCCGATGCTGGAAAATAGGTCAGCGACGAAGTCACACTAAAATAACCACCAAGGCCAGGGCGCGCCAAGTTCGCAGCGAAAGTCCACAAAACGTGGTGGTGGGTTATAGCCTGGGGTGGGCTGGTCGACTGCCCGGTCACCGGACTTGGAATGCCGCAAGACTTTTGCGAGGGCCTCAGGTGCTGTGGCCAGGCAGCGGCAAAAGCCGCCGCCAAAAATAATCACCAAGGCCGGGCGCCAAGTTCGCGGCAGCGAAAAAGGCCACAAAAACGGGTGGGTTATACCCTTGGGGGGTTGGCGTTGCCCAACGCCGCCCGACTCGGAATGCCGCGGTTTTGCGTAGGGCCTCGTAGGATAAAAATAGGTCATGGCAAAAGCTGCGCCAAAAAATAACCGCCCAAAGGCCGGGGCGCGAAGTTCGTCTCTGCTGGCGAAAGCGCCACAAAACGGGTGGCTTACAGACTTGGGGGGTGGGGCTGGTCAACTAAGTCCGCCGACTGAATGTCATGAGGCTTTGGCGAGGGGCCCGTGATGGTTAGTAAATAATAGGTCAGCGCCAAAGCCGGGCTGCTTCAAAAATAATCCCAAGGCCGGGCGCCAAGTTCATGCAGGCAGCAAAAGGCTGACAAAACGGGTGGGTTATAGCCTTTGCGGGCGGTCATTCCACTTCGTCCGGCCGGACCGGAATGCCGGAGATTCTTGCGGTGGGGCCTGTGGTGCCAAAAAATAGGCCACGCTAAGCCGCGCCAAAAATAATAACAGGCCGGCCGTCGGCCGGGCCGTTCGGCCCAGCGAAAAAGCAACGTAAAACAGCCTTGGGTGGCTGGTTCACTGGCCCCGTCTTCGGACTGATAATGCCGCGAGATAGAAGTCATGTAGCCAAAAGCAAATAGACCAAGGGCAAAGCTGCTACTAAAAATAACCATTCTGCGAACGGACGGGCCAAGTTCGTGTAGCGGAAAAGGCTACAAAACGGTGGGCTATAGCTCAGTTGGGGCTAATCACACCGCCGACTCGGAATGACGCGAGACTTTGCGAGGGGCCACCGTGTGCCAAAAATAGACCACGGACAAAGCCGCACCCAAAAATAACCACCCGAAGGACGGGGCGCCAAGTTCATCCCGCGGAAAAAGGCCACAAAAACGGGTGGGTTGCGCCTTGGGTGGGTTGGCCAACTTAGTCCGGGCCGACTGGAATGCCGCCGAGGCTTTGCGAGGGGCATCAGATGACAAAAATAGCCGCGCAAAACCGCCTAAAAATAAATCACCGCCGACGGGCGCCAAGTTCGCCAGCGGAAAAGGCCACAAAAACAGGTGGGCGGTATAGCCTTGGGGGCGGTTGGTCACAACCGGCCTACCGGACTCGAATGTCATGGCCGTAGTTTTGCATAGACCTGAAGAAAAAATAGGTCATGGGCAAAGCCACAATACCAAAATAATTCATCAAGGCCGCCGCCAAGTTCGCTCCAGCGAAAAAGGCCACAAACGGTGGCTATAGCCTTGGGGGGTGGGCTGGTCAGTAACTTAGTCCAATACCCAAATCCGCTGAATGCCGGGCTTGCCAGTAAGCTTAGATGACAAAAAATAGGTCATGGGTAAAGCCGCTGCCTAAAATAATCCCCTGGCTACCGGGGCGCCAAGTTCATGCAGCGGAAAAAGGCCACAAAAACGGGTGGGCTATAGCCTTGGTGGGCGGGGCTGGCCAAATTCGTCCGCCGGACTCGGAATGCCGTGAGACTTTGCGAGGGGCCTCCGTGTGCCAAAAATAGGCCACGGGCAAAGCTGCGCCCAAAAATAACAGCCCGAAGGCCGGGCCGCCAAGTTCGTCCAGCGGAAAAAGGCCACAGAAACGGGTGGGCTATAGCCTTGGGGGGTGGGGCTGGCCAACTTCGTCCGCCGGACTCCGAATGCCGCGAGACTTTGCGAGGGGCCACCGTGTGCCAAAAATAGACCGCGGGCAAAGCCGCGCCGAAAAATAACCACCCGAAGGACGGGGCGCCAAGTTCGTCCCGCGGAAAAAGGCCAAAAACGGGTGGGCGCTTATAGCGCCTTGGGGGTGGGTTTGTCAACTTCGTCTCGCCCGCCGGACTCGAATGCCGCGAGACACATATGCGGTAGGGGCCTCCGCAGGTGGTGAAGCGTCGCGGACAAAGCCGCCGCCAAAATAACCGCTCAAGGCTTAGGGCCAAGTTCGCAGCTGAAAAAAGGCCGCCACAAAACGGGTGGGCTTATAGCCTTGGGGGGTGTGGGCTGGGCCGAATATTTACGCCCGCCGGACTCGGAATGCCGCGAGACTTTGCGAGGGGCCTCCGTGTGCCAAAAATAGACCGCGGGCAAAGCCGCGCCCAAAAATAACCAATTGGCCCGGGACGTTGACCTGGCGCCAAGTTCGCCCCGCAGAAAAAAGGGCCACAAAACGTGGGTTATAGCCTTTGGGGTGGCGCCACGACTTTGTCCGCCGGACTCGGAATGCCGTGAGACTTTGTGAGGGACCCCGTGTACCAAAAATAGGCCGCGGGCAAAGCCGCGCCTAAAAATAACCGCCCGATGGCCTGGCGCTAAGTTCGTCCAGCGGAAAAAGGCCACAAAAACAGGTGGGCTATAGCCTTGGGGTTTGTTTCAATTGCCAACCGGTCCGGTTCTCGAATGCCGCGCGAGATTTAGCGTTAGGGGCCTGTAGGAAAAATAGGGCCAGTCAGTGACAAAGCGGGCGCTTCAAAATAAATAACCGCCCGGTTAGGGGCGCCGCCGCAAGTTCGCAGCGAAAAGGCCACAAAACGGGTGGGGTTATAGCCTTGGGAGGTCGGATGGCTAACTTCGTCCGCCGACTGAACGCTGCGAGACTTCGCGGCCTGTGCCGGTGTTAAAATAGGCAGCGGACTTAAGCCGCTTAAAAATAACTTTATCAAGGCCGGGGGCCATAAAACGGGTGGGTTAAGCGCGGCTTAGGGGGTGGATACAACTTCGCCCGCCAGATCGAATGCCGCGAGATTGCGCAAGGCCACCATGTGTTAAAAAAGACCGGGCTCATGACAATGCCGGCTAAAAATAACCGCTTTTAAGGCCGGGCGCCATGTTCGTCCAGCGAAAAGGCTACAAAACGGGTGGGCTATCGCCGTGGGGTGGGGTTACTAGCCGCATTTCGGCCCGCCGGACTCGAATGCCGCGAGATTTCTCTCAGCGTAGGGCCACCGTGGTGCCAAAATAGACCAGAAGGGCAAAGCCGCCGCCTAAAAATGTGTCAACCACCACCCGGACGGGCGCCAAGTTCGCAGCGAAAAAGGCTAAAACGGGTAGGCTATAGCCTTTGGGGTGGCTGGTCAACTCACGCCGTGGACTCGGAATGTTTAGACTTTTGGCGATGGGGCTCTGTAAGAAGAAGTCTGCGGTCAAAGCCGCGCCCAAAAATAACTGCCCGAAGGCCGGGGCGCCAAGTTCGTCCAGCAGCGAAAATTCTACAAAACGGGGTTAAGGGCTAGCTCGGCGCGGTGGCCGCCTTCCACATCGCCGGCCGGATCGAATGCCGCGAGACTTTGCGGCGGGCCTGTAAAGTTAGAATAGGCCGCGGACAAAGCCGCCTGCAAAATAACGCCAAGGCGTCGGGTCGCCAAGTTCGCCCAGCGAAAAAGGCTACAAAACGGTGGGCTTATAGCCTAAAGGGGTTGGCCCACTGGTCCGGGACTCGGAATGCCGCAGACTTTAAGTAGGGGTCCCGTGTAAAAGCAAAAAATAGGCCATGACATAGCCTCGCTTAAAAATAACCACCAAGGCGGGTCACAAGTTCGGCCCAGCGAAAAGGACACAAAACGGGAAGCCACAGGGTCATAACCTTCGTCCGGCGCTGGATTGAAATGCCGGGCGACACTTTGCGTAGATGCCTGCTCTGTGCCAAAAATAGGCCGCTACCAAAAATAATCAGTTCGCCGTCACGCCAAGTTCGTCCAGCGGAAAAATTCCACAGAAACGTGTGGGCTATAGCTCATGGCCTTGGCGGTGGGCGCCCACTTCGGGCTTCACACCGGACTCGAATGCTGCGATATTTCGCGTAGGGGCATCCGTAGTTGGGGCCGGCCGCGACAAAGCCGCTACCAAAAATAACTGCCCGAAGGCTAGGGCGCCAAGTTCGTGCAGCGGAAAAAGGCCACAAAAACGGGTAGGCTATATCCTTAAAGGCTGGCCAACTTCTGTCCGTCACCGGACTGAATGCCGCGAGACTTTGCGTAGGGCCTGTAGCAGTTGGGCAACAGGCCGCGGACAAAGCCGATCCCAAAAACAACCGCCCGAAGGCTGGGCCGCCAAGTTCGTCCAGCGGAAAAAGGCCACAAAAACGGGTGGGCTTATAGCCTTGGGGGGTGGGGCTGGCCCACTTCGTCCGCCGGACTCGGAATGCCATGAGACTTTGCGAGGGGCCTCCGTGTGCCAGAAATAGGCCTCGGGCAAAGCCGCGCCCAAAAATAACAGTTCAAGGTCAAGGCTGCCAGGTTCGCCCAGCAGCCGAAAAAGTCCACAAAAACGGTGGGCTATAGCCTTTTATGGCGGTGGGCCGCCTACTTCTGTCCGCCGGACTCGAATGCCGCGAGACCCCTTTGGCGTAGGGCCTCCGTGGTGGTGCTTAAAATAGGCCGCTGGACTGGGTCAAGTCAGCTTAAAAATAACTACAAGGCCGGGCGCTAAACTGTTCGTCTGCCCAGTGGAAAAGGCCACAAAACGCAGGGCTATAGCCCGGCTGTAGGCTGGCCACTTATTCGCCGGACTTTAATGCCGCGAGACTTCGCGTAGGGCCTGTGGCGTGGCCAGGTTTACGCGACAAAGCCGCCGCCTAAAACAACTCACCGCGTCGGAAAAGCGTTCCTGCCCAGCGGAAAGGCCGCTAAAACGCGCGGGCTTATAGCCTGGGGTGGCTGGCCACTTTCGTCCGCCGGACTCGGAATGCCGCGAGACTTTGCGAGGGGCCTGTAGTTAAAAATAAGCCGCGCGTGCCGCTTGCAAAAATAATCGTCTGGCGTCAGCGCCCAAGTTCGCTCAAATAGCGAAAAAAGGCCACAAAACGCAGGGCTATAGCGTGGGGTGGGCTGGCCAACCGTCCGCCGACTCGAATGCCGCGAGACTTTGCGAGGCGCCTGCAGGTTAAAATAGGGTCAAGACCAAGTTGCCACTGCAGCTTCAAAAAAAAATAACCGCCCGGGCGTCGGGCGCCAAGTTCGCCTCAGCGAAAAGGCCACAAAAACGCGCTGGGGCTATAGCCTTGGGTGGGCTGGCCACTTCGGCCGGACTCGGAATGCCGCGACACTTTGGCGTGGCGCCCGCAGTTAAATAGGCCGCTGGCAAAGCCGCTAAAAAATAATTCGATCATGGCCGGGCGCCAAGTTCGTCCAGCGGAAAAGTCCACAAAAAACGGGTGGCTATAGCCTTGGGTGGGGGCCGGCCCACTTCGTCCGCCGGACTCGGAATGCCGCGAGACTTTGCGAGGGCCTCCGTATTAAAATAGGTCGACCAAGCCGCTAAAAAATAACCGCTCAAGGTCACGGGCGCCAAGTTCGTCCAGCGGAAAAAGGCCACAAAAAACGGTGGCTATAGCCTTGGGTGTGGGCTGGCCAACTTCGGCCGGACTCGAATGCCGCGACACTTTATGCGGGCGCCCAGGTTAAAAATAGGCCGCGACAAAGCCGCCAAAATAACTTCAAGGCCGGGCGCCAAGTTCGCCCAGCGCCGTGGAAAAGTCCACAAAATGGGTGGGCTATAGCCTTGGCGGTGGGGCCGCCCATCAACCGCCGGACTTAATGCCGCGAGACTTTGTGAGGGGCCTGGCAAGCCATGTTGTAAAAAATAGGCCGAAAAAGCCGCGCCAAAAATAACCGCCCAAGCCCGGGCGCCAAGTTCGCCCAGTTCAGGAAAAAGGCCACAAAACGGTGGCTATAGCTTGCGAAGGGGGTCGGCCAACTTCCGGCCGACTCGAATGCCACAGACTTTGCGATGCCTTCCGCAGTTAAAATAGGCGGGCAAAGCCGCTTAAAATAACTGCCCGTCAGCCACGGGCAAGTTCGGCTCCAGCGAAAAAGTCCACAAAAAACGGTGGGTTATAGCTGGTGGAAATCAGGTGTTAAAAGAAGCTGCCCACTGGCTTTGGCTATAGGACTTCGCCGCGAGACTCCCATCACAGAGGGGTCTTTGCGAGACCAGCCTCCGTGGTGTGTGCAGCTGAAAAGTCCACAAAACGGGTTGGCTAATACTTAAAAAATAAAGCGCCTGGGCGTTCTCCAAAAACGCGGCCCAAAACGCCCACGCTAAAGCCAGCGCTCGTCTTAGCGAAACGTCCACAAAAACGGGTTTATAGGCGGTATGCCCACTTCGGCCCCGGACCGGAATGCCGCGAGATCTTCGTCTTTGCGTGGTCAAGGGCCCGGTGTTAAAATAGCCGCGGCAAAGCCGCCACCGCGTTCGCCCAAGGCCGGGCGCCAAGTTCGCTCCAGCGAAAGTCCACTGCTAAAAGTGGCTATGGGTTTGCACTTTCGGGGCTGCCCACTGCCCGCGAGACTTCTAGGGGAGCTGTAGGGCCGGCCAGGCCGCCTAACAAAAGCGCGTCAAGTTCAAGGACTCGCGCCAGGGGCCAGTTCGCCCTAAAACGTTACTATTCTGCGTAGGGGCCTCCGTGTGCCAAACGTACGGGGAATGACCACTTCCTTCGGCCGGAAAAAGGCTCGCGAACTGTCGCGAGATTTCGCCTGTGTTAAGCGTCGGAAAGCCCGCCGCTCTTCGCTCAGCCGCGCCTGTCTAAAATAACCGTTCAAGGCAAGGTCCACTTCGTCCGGGCCGGAAAAAAAAAAAGTCCACAAAACGGTCCACAAAACGGGCTATAGCTAATCCTTTTTCCACGGACCGAATGTCAGCGAGACTTTGCGTAGGGCCTGGCCTGTTACGCGGGCAAAAGCCGCCGTTTAAAAATAACCGCCCGGCGTCAAGGTCGGGCGCCAAGTTCGTCCCGCGAAAAAAAGTCCACAAAACGGCAGTGGGCTATAGCTTGGCTACGGTGGGCCGACCACTTGGACTCAATGTCGCGAGACTTAAGGCGTAGGGGCCTCGTGCCAAATAGTCCGTGGGCAAAGCCGCTGGGGCACCAAAATTACTGCCCGGCCGGGCGCCAAGTTCGTCAGCGAAAAAAGTCCACAAAATGGTGGGCCAGGCCTTTAGCGGGGGCGAACTTCTGGGCCCTACTGGACTCCGGAATGCCGCGAGACTTTGCGAGATGCCTCCGGATAAGGCGTTCGCCAAAAATAACTGCCAATTCGGCGGAAGTCGGGCTACGCCAAGTTCGGCCCAGCGGAAAAGGCCACAAAACGCGGCTATAGCCTTGGGGGTGGCTACCATTTCGTCCGGACTGAATGCCGCGACACTTTGCGAGGGTCCACCGTGTTAAAAGGCCAGATAGACCAAGGGCAAAGCCGCTCAAAATAACTGCCCAAGGCACGGGCGCAAGTTCGCCCCGCGAAAAAGGCCACAAAAACGCAGGGCTAGCCTTGGGTGTGGAGCTGCCCAACCGTCCTGCCGGACCCGGAATGCCGCGAGACTTTAAGTAGGCGTAAAATGTAAAATAGCCGCGACAAAGCCGCCCAAAATAACGCCCGAAGGCCAGGGCGCCAATGCTCGCGGCAGCGGAAAAAGGCCACAAAACGGTGGGCTATAGGCCTTTGGGGGTGGGCTGGCCAACTCTCTACCGGCCGACTCGGATGCCGCGAGACTTTGTACGCAGCTGTAAAAATAGGCAGGACCTAAGCTCGCCTAAAAAATAACCGCCCGGCCGGGCGCCAAGTTCGCAGGCAGTGAAAAAAGGCCAAAAACGGGTAAAATATAGCTCGGGAGGTGGGGCTGCCCAACTTCGTCCGCCGGACTCGGAATGACGCGAGACTTTGCGAGGGGCCATCGTGTGCCAAAAATAGACCGCGGGCAAAGACGCGCCCAAAAATAACCACCCGAAGGCCGGGGCGCCAAGTTCGTGCAGCGGAAAAAGGCCACAAAGACGGTGGGGGCTATAGTCAGGATTATGGCGGGGCCGATTTCGTCCGCCGGACTCGGAATGCCGAGATTCTGGCGAGGGCCTCTCGTGCCAAAAATAGGCAACGGCAAAGCGTTGCGCCTAAAAATAACAGCCGGAAGGCTGGCCGCCAAGTTCGCTGGCCCAGCGAAAAAGGCCACGTAACCCGTGGGCTATACCGGGGGCGGGTTGACCAACTTTACCGGTCTGCCGACTGAATGACGCGAGACTTTGCGAAATATCGTTGGGGCCAAAAATCATGGGCAAAGCCGCCCAAAAATAACTGACCCGGGCGACGGGCGCCAAGTTCGCCCCGGGGCTGAAAAAAAGGCCACAAAACGGGTGGGCTATAAATTGGGGCTGGCCGACTTTTGTCCGTCCGGATTCGAATGCTTCAAGACTTTGTGAGGGACCCGTCAAATAGGTCCGCCGGGGCAAAGCCGCTTAAAATAACCATCAAGGCCTGGGCGCCAAGTTCGCCCAGCGAAAAAGGCCACAAAACGGGTAATATAGCTCGGGGACGGCTAACTTCGTCCGCCGACCTTAATGCCGCGAGACTTTGTAGGGGCCACCATGTGTTAAAAATAGCCACGGCAAAGCCGCTCAGCCAAAAATAACTGCTCAAGGTCACGCCAAGTTCGCCCAGCGGAAAGTCCACAAAACGGTTGGCTATAGCCTGGCGTGGTTGGCCTACCACTCTGGCCCGGCCGGACTCCTAATGCCGCGAGACTTTGCGTAGGGGCCTGTGTGTTGGGGGTCAATAGGCCGCTGGGCAAAGCCGCCCAGTACAAAATAATCGCCCAAGGCCGGGCGCCAAGTTCGCCCAGCGAAAAGTCCACAAAACGGGTGGGCGATAGCCTGGCGGGAGTGGGTCCGCCCACTGGCCCGGCCGACCGGAATGCCGCGAGACTTTGCGAGGGGCCTGCGTGTGGCAGAAATAGGCCGCGGGCAAAGCCGCTCCAAAATAACTCGCCGAAGGCGGGCGCAAGTTCGCCCAGCGGAAAGTCCACAAAAACGGGTGGGCTATAGCCTTGGGTGTGGCCGCCAATCACTGGACTCGGAATGCCGCGAGACTTTGCGTAGGGCCCCGGTGTTGGTGCCAGGGCCGCGGGCAAAGCCGCGCCTAAAAATAACTGCCCGAAGGCCGGGGCGCCAAGTTCATTCAAAAAAGCCGCGAGACTCGAGGGGCACCGCGGGCAAGCCGCCTAACGCTCAAGGTATGCATGGGCTGGGGGGCCGACCACTTCGTCCCGCCGACCTGAATGCCACGAGATTTGCGAGGGGCCTGTGCCAAAATAGTCCGTAAGCAAAGCCGCGCCTACAAAAATTACTGCTCAAGGCCGGGCGCCAAGTTCGCCCAGCGGAAAAAAGTCCACAAAATGGGTGGGCTATATGCCTGGCGGGGTGGGGCCGCAACTTCGGTCCCGCCGGACTGGAATGCCGCGAGATTTCACAGATGCCTGCGTGTGCCAACAATAGGCCGTGGGCAAAGCCGCCTAAAAATAACTGCTCGAAGGCCGGGCGCCAAGTTCGCCCAGCGAAAAAGGCCACAAAAACGCAGGGCTATAGCGCCTGGGGGTTGGCCCATTTCGTCCGCCGGACTCGGAATGCCGCGACACTTTGCGAGGGGCCACCGTGTGCCAAAAATAGGCCGCGGACAAAGCCAGCTACTTCAAAATAACTGGCTCAAGGTCGGCGCCAAGTTCGTCCCGCGGAAAAAGGCCACAAAAACGTGTGGGCTATAGCCTTGGGGTGTGGAGCTGCCCAACTTCGTCCGCCGGACTCGGAATGCCGCGAGACTTTGCGAGGGGCCTGTATTGGCTCAAAATAGGCCGCCGGACAAAGCCGCCCTAAAATAACCAAGGCCAGGGCGCCACGCTCGGCAGCGGAAAAAAGGCCACAAAACGGGGTGGCTATAAAATAGCTCTTGGGGGATGGCTGGTTACCAACTTCGTCCGCCGGACTCGGATGCCGCGAGACTTTGCGCGGGGCCTACGTGTGCCAAAAATAGGCAGTGGACGAAGCCTCGCCCAAAAATAACCGCCCGAAGGCCGGGGCGCCAAGTTCGTGCAGCGGAAAAAGGCCACAAAAACGGGTGGGCTATAGCCTTGGGAGGTGGGGCTGCCCAACTTCGTCCGCCGGACTCGGAATGACGCGAGACTTTGCGAGGGGCCATCGTGTGCCAAAAATAGACCGCGGGCAAAGACGCGCCCAAAAATAACCACCCGAAGGCCGGGGCGCCAAGTTCGTGCAGCGGAAAAAGGCCACAAAAACGGGTGGGCTATAGCCTTGGTGGGCGGGGCCGGCCGACTTCGTCCGCCGGACTCGGAATGCCGTGAGACTTTGCGAGGGGCCTCCGTGTGCCAAAAATAGGCAACGGGCAAAGCTGCGCCCAAAAATAACAGCCGGAAGGCCGGGCCGCCAAGTTCGTCCAGCGGAAAAAGGCCACAGAAACGGGTGGGCTATAGTCCGGGTCACCAACTGGGACTCGGAATGACGCGAGACTTTGCGAGGGGCCATCGTGTGCCAAAAATAGACCGCGGGCAAAGCCGCGCCCAAAAATAACCACCCGAAGGACGGGGCGCCAAGTTCGTCCCGCTGAAAAAGGCCACAAAAACGGGTGGGCTATAGCCTTGGGGGGTGGACACTTTTGTCCGGCCGACTCGAATGCTGCAAGACTCGAGGGGACCCTGTGGTCAGGGCTACAAAAACGCGGGCAAAGCCCGCGGAAAATAACCGCCTCAAGGGGTTGGCCTGGGCGCCCAAGTTCGCCGTCCAGTTGGGGCGGCCCAAAAAAATAATTGGCCCATTAAAAACGGGTGGTGGGCTATAGCCTTGGGGGATGGGCGGCCGGACCGCCCCAGGCCCTGGACTGGGTGGCCGCCCAATGCCGCGAGACTTTGCGAGGGGCGACCTGGTGCCAAAATAGCCAAAAGCTGCTGGCACCAAAATAACTGCCCGAAGGCCGGGGCGCCAAGTTCGTCCAGCGGAAAAAGTCCACAAAACGGGTGGGCTATAGCCTTGGGGGGTGGGGCTGGCCCATTTCCGCTGACTCGAATGCCGCGAGACTTGCGAGGGGCCTCCGGTGTTAAAGGGCCGCGGCAAAGCCTACCAAAATAACCGCCAAGGCCGGGCGCCAAGTTCGTCCAGCGGAAAAAGTCCACAAAAACGGGTGGGTTATAGCCTTGGCGGGGCGGGGGCCGGCTACCGCCGGACTCTCGGAATGCCGCGAGACTTTGCGAGGGGCCTCCGTGGTGCCGCCAGGGGGCAAAGCCGCCGCCGCCGTAAAACAATTACTTCAAGGCCGGGCGCCAAGTTCGCCCAGCGAAAAGTCCACAAAACGGGTGGGCTATAGCCTGGCGGTGGGTCTTTTTCCGCCGGGCGAATCTCGGCCGGACTCGGAATGCCGCGAGACTTTGCGAGGGGCCTCCGTGTGCCAAAAATAGGCCGCGGGCAAAGCCGCGCCCAAAAATAACCGCCCGAAGGCCGGGGCGCCAAGTTCGTCCAGCGGAAAAAGGCCACAAAAACGGGTGGGCTATAGCCTGGGGGGGTGGGGCTGGCGAACTTCGTCCGCCGGACTCGGAATGCCGCGAGACTTTGCGAAGGGCTTCCAGGTGCCAAAAAATAGACCGGGCAAAGCCGCTACCAAAAATAACTGCTCCGGGCGCGGGCGCCAAGTTCGCCCAGCGAAAAGGGCCACAAAACGCAGGGGCTATAGCCTGGGTGGAGTGGGCTTCACCGGCCCAACTTCGGGAATGTCCCGCCGGACTCTGAATGCCGCGCGACTTTGCGAGGGGCCTGTAAGCCGCGTTGTGTTAGGCAAAGCTGGCAAAAAGCTTAAAAAATAACCGCCACAAAAACGGCGGCTGCCGCAGTCGGAAAAGGCCAAAATCGCGGTAGGGGTTATAGCTTGGGGGTGGGTTGGCTACTAACCGTCGGCGGACTCGCGCGCGTTTGCAGCGGGGCCGTAAAATAATCAGTGCAGGCTCGAAAAATAACCGCTCGAAGGCCGGGGGGCCAAGTTCGTGCAGCGGAAAAAGGCCACAAAAACGGGCTTATAAATGGGAGGTGGCTGCCCACTTCGCCCGCCAATCTCGGCCCCACGGACTCGGAATGACGCGAGATTTTGGTAGGGCGACCGGTGCCAAAATAGAGATCAAGGGCAAAGCAAAATAACCACCCGAAGGTCACGCCAAGTTCGTGCAGAAGCGAAAAAGGCTTGGGCTATAGCTAAAATAGACTTGGCGACGGGCGCCAAAAAATAGGAAGGTTTGCAGCCAAACGGTTCGCCCAAAAAAGGCCACAAACCTATACTGAAGCGGGCAGGGCGGACCGGACTGAATGACGCGAGACTTTGCGAGGGGCCATCGCCAAAAAATAGACCGCCGGGCAAAGCCGCCGCCTAAAAATAACCACCAAGGACGGGCGCCAAGTTCGTCTCGCTGGCCACAAAAACGGTGGGCTATAGCCTTGGGGTGGGTTTTTTTTTGTCCGCCGACTCGAATGTTGCAAGACTTGTGCCCCTGTATTGGGGGCCAGGGTCATGGGCAAATTTTAAAAATAACACCAAGGCCTGGCGCCAAGTTCGGCCCCCAGCGGAAAAAGGCCACAAAACGGTGGCGATAGCCTGGGGACGGGCTGGCTTCGGTCAACTTCGTCCGCCGGCCTGCCGCGACTTTGCGTAGGGGGCTCCAAAAATAGTAAACGCCACGGGCAATAGGCAAAGCTGCACCTAAAAAATAACAGCTTCGTCTGGTCAGATTTTGAACGGCGGGCCACCGCTGCGGATTTATGTAGGGCCAAAATAGACCGCTGGCAAAGCCTCACCTAAAAAAATAACTGCTCAAGGTCAGCGCCAAGTTCGCCCAGCGAAAAGCCCACAAAATGGGTGGCTATAGCCTGGCGTGGGGCCGGCGAACTTCGTCCGGACTGGAATGCCGCGAGACTTTGGCGAGATGCCTCAGTTAGGCCGCTGGCAAAGCCGCCTAAAAATAACTGGTTCAAGGCCGGGCGCCAAGTTCGGCCCAGCGAAAAAGGCCACAAAACGGGTGGCTATAGCCTTGGGAGGTGGGTTGCCCAACTTCGCCCGGCCGGATCGCCGAATGACGCGAGACTTTGCGTAGGGCCATCGGTGCAGCAAAATAGATCGGGCAAAGACGCGCCTAAAAATAACCACCAAGGCCGCGCCAAGTTCGTGCAGCGAAAAGGCCACAAACGGTGGGCTATAGCCTTGGCGGGCCGTCGATTTCGGCCCGCCGGACTCGGAATGCCGTGAGACTTTGCGAGGGGCCTCCGTGTGCCAAAAATAGGCAACGGGCAAAGCTGCGCCCAAAAATAACAGCCGGAAGGCCGGGCCGCCAAGTTCGTCCAGCGGAAAAAGGCCACGGTAAAACGGTGGGCTATACCCGCTGGGCTAGCCAACTTTGTCCGCTGGACTCGGAATGCCGCGAGACTTTGCGAGGGGCCACCGTAGGTTAACAGACCGGGCAAAGCCGCGCCCAAAAATAACCACCCGAAGGACGGGGCGCCAAGTTCGTCCCGCTGAAAAAGGCCACAAAAACGGGTGGGCTATAGCCTTGGGGGGTGGGGCTGGCCGACTTTGTCCGCCGGACTCGGAATGCTGCAAGACTTTGTGAGGGACCCCGTGTATCAAAAATAGGCCGCGGGCAAAGCCGCGCCTAAAAATAACCGCCCGAAGGCCTGGCGCCAAGTTCGTCCAGCGGAAAAAGGCCACAAAAACGGGTGGGCGATAGCCTTGGGGGATGGGGCTGGCCAACTTCGTCCGCCGGACTCGGAATGCCGTGAGAATTTGCGAGGGGCCTCCGTGTGCCAAAAATAGGCCGCGGGAAAAGCTGCGCCCAAAAATAACAGCCCGAAGGCCGGGCCGCCAAGTTCGTCCAGCGGAAAAAGGCCACAGAAACGGGTGGGCTATAGCCTGGGGGGTGGGGCTAGCCAACTTTGTCCGCTGGACTCGGAATGCCGCGAGACTTTGCGAGGGGCCACCGTGTGCTAAAAATAGACCGCGGGCAAAGCCGCGCCCAAAAATAACCAATTGGGGACGGGCGCCAAGTTCGTCCCATGAAAAAGGCCAAAAACGGTGGGCTATAGCGGGGGTGGGCTACGACTTTTGTCCGCCGGACTCGAATGCCGCGAGACTTGAGGGACCCCGTATCAAAATAGGCTGCTGGGCAAAAGCCGCTTAAAAATAACCGCCCGAAGGCCTGGGCACCATGTTCGTCCGGGGGAAAAAGGCCACAAAACGGGTGGGCGAGCAGCTCGGGGCGGGTTGGCTAACTGGCCCGGCCGGACTCGGAATGCCGCGAGACTTTGCGAGGGGCCACCGTGTGCTAAAAATAGACCGCGGGCAAAGCCGCGCCCAAAAATAACCACCCGAAGGACGGGGCGCCAAGTTCGTCCCGCGGAAAAAGGCCAAAAAAACGGGTGGGCTATAGCCTTGGGGGGTGGGGCTGGCCGACTTTGTCCGCCGGACTCGGAATGCCGCGAGACTTTGTGAGGGACCCCGTGCATCAAAAATAGGCCGCGGGCAAAGCCGCGCCTAAAAATAACCGCCCGAAGGCCTGGCGCCAAGTTCGTCCGGCGGAAAAAGGCCACAAAAACGGGTGGGCGATAGCCTTGGGGGGTGGGGCTGGCCAACTTCGTCCGCCGGACTCGGAATGCCGCGAGACTTTGCGAGGGGCCACCATGTGCCAAAAATAGACCGCGGACAAAGCCGCGCCCAAAAATATCCCCCCGAAGGCCGGGGCGCCAAGTTCGTCCAGCGGAAAAAGGCCACAAAAACGGTTGGGCTATAGCCTTGGGGGGTGGGGCTGGCCGACTTCGTCCGCCGGACTCGGAATGCCGCGAGACTTTGTGAGGGGCCCCCGTGTGCCAAAAATAAGCCGCGGACAAAGCCGCGCCCAAAAATAACCGCTCGAAGGCGGGGTCGCCAAGTTCGTCCAGCGGAAAAAGGCCACGAAAACGGGTGGGCTTTTAGGGGCTTACGGGGGTAACTGCCCGCCGGACTCGAAATGCCGCGAGACTTTGCGAGATGCCTCCATGTGCCAAAAATAGGCCGCGGACAAAGCCGTGCCCAAAAATAACTGCCCGAAGGCCGGGGCGCCAAGTTCGTCCAGCGGAAAAAGTCTACAAAAACGGGTGGGCTATAGCCTTGGCGGGTGGGGCCGGCCCACTTCGTCCACCGCACTCGGAATGCCGCGAGACTTTACGGGGGCTGCAGCGGAAAATAAGCCGCCGGCAAAAATAACCGCTCAAGGCCGGGCGCCAAGTTCGGTGGTAGCGGAAAAGGCCACAAAACGGGTAGGCTATAGCCTTGGGGTGGGGGCTAATTGAACGGACAAAGCTTAAAAATAACGCAAAGCCGGGCGCCGCGGCAAGTTCCAAAAGGGAAAAAATGCCGCTGACTTTGCGAGATGCCTGTGTTGGTAAAATAGCGCGGCAAAGCCGCCGCCTAAAAATACAAAGGCCGGGCGCCTAAGTTCATCCAGCGAAAGTCCACAAAACGGGTGGGGCTATAGCTCGGCGGCCGGTCTGGGCCGGACTCGGAATGCCGCGAGACATTGCGAGGGGCCTCCGTGTGCCAAAAATAGGCCGCAGACAAAGCCGCGCCCAAAAATAACCGCCCGAAGGCCAGGGCGCCAAGTTCGTGCAGCGGAAAAAGGCCACAAAAACGGCTGGGCTATAGCCTTGGGGGGTGGGGCCGGCGAACTTCGTCCGCCGGACTCGAAATGCCGCGAGACTTTGCGAGATGCCTCCGTGTGCCAAAAATAGGCCGCGGGCAAAGCCGCGCCCAAAAATAACTGCCCGAAGGCCGGGGCGCCAAGTTCGTCCAGCGGAAAAAGTCCACAAAAACGGGTGGGCTATAGCCTTGGCGGGTGGGGCCGGCCCACTTCGTCCGCCGGACTCGGAATGCCGCGAGACTTTGCGAGGGGCCTCAGTTAACAGCGGGCAAAGCCGCGCTTAAAAATAACCGCCTCAAGGCCGGGCGCCAAGTTCGCCCGGGAAAAGGCCGTAAAACGGGTGGGTATAGGGTGGGGCCGGCGAATCACCGGACCAAATGCCGAGAGACTTTGCGAGATGCCTCCGTGTGCCAAAAATAGGCGGCCTGCAAAGCCGCGCCCAAAAAGAACAGCCCGAAGGCCGGGGCGCCAAGTTCGTCCAGCGGAAAAAGTCCACAAAACGGGTGGGCTATAGCTCAAAGCGGTGGGGCCCACTGGGCCGGACTCGGAATGTCATGAGACATTGCGTAGGGGCCTGTGTTAAAAATAGGCCGCAGACAAAGCCGCTTAAAAAATAACCGCCAA
Source organism: Citrus cavaleriei (assembly GCA_030448925.1). Lineage (NCBI taxonomy): Eukaryota > Viridiplantae > Streptophyta > Magnoliopsida > Sapindales > Rutaceae > Citrus > Citrus cavaleriei. The sequence continues at coordinate 18,009 of JAUJEN010000651.1, forward strand.
GGCTGGGCGCCAAGTTCGCAGCGGAAAAAGGCCACAAAACGGCCGGCTATAGCCTGGGCGGCACGAACTTCGTCACCGGACTGAAATGCCGCGACTTTGCGAGATGCCTCGCGCGCCAAAATAGGCCGCGGGCAAAGCCTTGCCCAAAAATAACGCTCAAGGCCGCCAAGTTCGCCCAGCGGAAAAGTCCACAAAACGGTGGGCTATAGCCTTGGCGGGGCCACTTCGTCCGCCGGACTCGGAATGCCGCGAGATTTTGGCGTATGGGGCCTCTGTGTTATAAATAGGTCAGGACAAAGCCGCGCCCAAAAATAACCGCCCGAAGGCCGGGGCGCCAAGTTCGTCCAGTGGAAAAAGGCCACAAAAACGGGTGGGCTATAGCCTTGGGGGGTGGGGCCGGCGAACTTCGTCCGCCGGACTCGAAATGCCGCGAGACTTTGCGAGATGCCTCCGTGTGCCAAAAATAGGCGGCCTGCAAAGCCGCGCCCAAAAAGAACAGCCCGAAGGCCGGGGCGCCAAGTTCGTCCAGCGGAAAAAGTCCACAAAAACGGGTGGGCTATAGCCCTGGCGGGTGGGGCCGGCGAACTTCGTCCGCCGCACTCGAAATGCCGCGAGACTTTGCGAGATGCCTCCGTGCGCCAAAAATAGGCCGCGGGCAAAGCCGCCTAAAAATAATCGTTCAAGGCCGGGCGCCAAGTTCGTCCAGCGGAAAAAGTCCACAAAAACGGGTGGGCTATAGTTTTGGCGAGGGGGCCGGGCGAATCTCGGCCCGCCGACTCAAATGCCGCGAGACTTTGCGTAGATGCCTCCGCGGCCAGGGCCAGCGCCGGCAAAGCCGCTTCCAAAAATAATCGCCCGGCGTCGGGCGCCAAGTTCGCCCAGCGGAAAAGTCCACAAAACGGGTGGGCAATAGCCTTTGGCGGGTGGGGCCGCCGATTGGGTCTACCGCCGGACTCGGAATGCCGCGAGACTTTGCGAGGGCCCTCAGTGTGCCGAAAATAGGCCGCGGGCAAAGCCGCGCCCAAAAATTACCGCCCGAAGGCCGGGGCGCCAAGTTCGTCCAGCGGAAAAAGGCCACAAAAACGGGTGGGCTATAGCCTTGGGGGGTGGGGCTGCCCACTTCGTCCGCCGGACTCGGAATGCCGCGAGACTTTGCGAGGGGCCTCCGTGTGCCAAAAATAGGCCGCGGGCAAAGCCGCGCCAAAAATAACCGCCCGAAGGCCGGGGCGCCAAGTTCGTCCAGCGGAAAAAGGCCACAAAAACGGGTGGGCTATAGCCTTGGGGGGTGGGGCTGGCCAACTTCGTCCGCCGGACTCGGAATGCCGCGAGACTTTGCGAGGGGCCTCCGCAGGTCACTAAATAGGCCGCGGCAAGCCGCTACTAAAAATAACCGCTCAAGGCCGGGCGCCATGTTCGTCCAGTGTAAAAAGGCCACAAAACGGGTGGGCTATAGCCTTGGGGGGTGGGGCCGGACTCGGAATGCCGCGAGACTTTGCGAGATGCCTGCAGTTGTGTTGGGGCCGGGCAAAGCCGCGCTTAAAAATAGGCCGGGCAAAGCCGCGCCAAAAATAATCGCCCGGGCGCGCCAAGTTCGCCCAGCGAAAAAAAGGCCACAAAACGCGGTGGCTATAGCCTTTGGGGTGGGCTGGCTTAACTTAACGTCCGGCCGGACTCGAATACCGCGAGACTTTTGCGTAGGGCCTGCGGTGTTAAAAAAATAGGTCATGGGTAAAGCCGCCGAAAAATAACCGTCAAGGTCGGGCGCCGTTCGGCCCAGCGGAAAGTCTCAAAACGGTGGGCTATAGCCTGGGGCGGGCTGGCTAACTTCGCCCCGCCGGGCTTGGAATGCCGCCAGACTTCCGAGGGGCCTCTGCAGCAAAATAGGTCTGCGCCCAAAAAATAACCGCCAAGGCCGGGCTAAGTTCGTCCAGCGGAAAAGTCCCCAAAAACGGGTGGGCTATAGCCTTGGGGTGGGTTGGCCAACTCCGCCGGACTACGAATGCCGCGAGACTTCGGTAGATGCCTCCATGTGCAAAAATACGCCAGGCAAAGCCGCCGCCAAAAATAATGCCCGGGCGTCGGGCGCCAAGATCGTCCAGCGGAAAAAGTCCACAAAAACGGGTGGGCTATAGCCTTGGCGGGTGGGGCCGGCCCACTTCGTCCACCGGATTCGTAATGCCGCGAGACTTTGCGAGGGGCCACCATGTGCCAAAAATAGACCGCGGACAAAGCCGCGCCCAAAAATAACCGCCCGAAGGCCGGGGAGCCAATTTCGACCAGCGGAAAAAGGCCACAAAAACGGGTGGGCTATAGCCCTGGCGGGTGGGGCCGGCCCACTTCGTCCGCCGGACTCGAAATGCCGCGAGACTTTGCGAGATGCCTCCGTGTGCCAAAAATAGGCCGCGGACAAAGCCGCGCCCAAAAATAACTGCCCGAAGGCCGGGGCGCCAAGTTCGTCCAGCGGAAAAAGTCCACAAAAACGGGTGGGCTATAGCCTTGGCGGGTGGGGCCGGCCCACTTCGTCCGCCGGACTCGGAATGCCGCGAGACTTTGCGAGGGGCCTCCGTGTGCCAAAAATAGGCCGCGGACAAAGCCGCGCCCAAAAATAACCGCCCGAAGGCCAGGGCGCCAAGTTCGTGCAGCGGAAAAAGGCCACAAAAACGGGTAGGCTATAGCCTTGGGGGGTGGGGCTGGCCAACTTCGTCCGCCGGATTCGTAATGTCGCGAGACTTTGCGAGGGGCCACCATGTGCCAAAAATAGACCGCGGACAAAGCCGCGCCCAAAAATAACCGCCCGAAGGCCGGGGCGCCAAGTTCGTCCAGCGGAAAAAGGCCACAAAAACGGGTTGGCTTATAGCCTTGGGGGGCTGGCTCCACTCTTTGTCCGCCGGACTGGAATGCTATGAGACTTTGCGAGAGGCCTGCGGAGTTGTGAAATAGGCCTCGGCAAAGCCGCCTAAAAATAACCGCCCAAGGTCCGGGCGCCAAGTTCGTCCAGTGGAAAAAGACCAAAAAACCGGGTGGGATAGAGCCTTTGGGTGGGGCCGCTGCCCGTCTGCCGGACTAAATGCCGCGAGACTTTGGCGAGATGCCTGCAGTTAAAATAGTCAGGCCGCGGGCAAACCCGCGCCCAAAAATAACTGCCGGAAGGCTGGGGCGCCAAGTTCGTCCAGCAGAAAAAGTCCACAAAAACGGGTGGGCTATAGCCCTAGCGGGTGGGGCCGGCCCACTTCGTCCGCCGGACTCGGAATGCCGCGAGACATTGCGAGGGGACTCGCTTGTTAAAATAGGCGGACAAAGCCGCTTCAAAATAACCGCCCAAGGCTCAGGGCGCCAAGTTCGCAGCGTGAAAAAGGCCACAAAACGGTAGTCCTGGGGGTGGGCTGGCCAACCGACCGCCGACTCGGAATGCCGCGAGATTTTATGTAGGGCCTGTGCCAAAAATAGGCCACGGACAAAGCCGCGCCCAAAAATAACCGCCCGAAGGCCGGGGCGCCAAATTCGTCCAGCGGAAAAAGGCCACAAAAACGGGTGGGCTTATAGCCTTGGGGGATGGGGCTGGCCCACTTCGTCCGCCGGACTCGGAATGCCGTGAGACTTTGCGAGGGGCCTACGTGTGCTAGAAATAGACCGCAAAGCTGCTAAAAAATAACCGCCCGGGCACGCCAAGTTCGTCCAGCGGAAAAAGGCCACGAAAACGGGTGGGCTATAGCCTTGGGGGGTGGGGCCGGCGAACTTCGTCCGCCGGACTCGAAATGCCGCGAGACTTTGCGAGATGCCTCCGTGCGCCAAAAATAGGCCGCGGGCAAAGCCGCGCCCAAAAATAACTGCCCGAAGGCCGAGGCGCCAAGTTCGTCCAGCGGAAAAAGTCCACAAAAACGGGTGGGCTATAGCCTTGGCGGGTTGGGCCGACTTTCGTCCGGGCCGGACTGAATGCCGCGAGATTTCTCGTAGGGCCTGGTGTTAAAAAATAGGCCGCGGGCAAAGCCGCGCCCAAAAATTACTGCCCGAAGGCCGGGGCGCCAAGTTCGTCCTGCGGAAAGAGGCCACAAAAAAGGGTGGGCTTTAGCCTTGGGGGGTTGGGCTGGCCAACTTCGTCAGCCGGACTCGGAATGCCGCGAGACTTTGCGAGCGGCCTCCGCAGCAAAATAGGTCATGGACAAAGCACGCCAAAATAACCGCCAAGGCCGGGCGCCAAGTTCGCCCAGTGGAAAAAGGCCACAAAACGGTGGGCTATAGCCTGGGGTGGGCTATTTCGTCCGCCGGACTCGGAATGCCGCGAGACTTTGTGAGGGGCCCCCGTGTGCCAAAAATAGGCCGCGGGCCATGCCGCGTCCAAAAATAACCGCCCGAAGGCCGGGGCGCCAAGTTCGTCCAGCGGAAAAATTCCTCAAAAACGGGTGGGCTATAGCCTGGGGGGGTGGGGCTGGCCAACTTCGTCCGCCGGACTCGGAATGCCGCGAAACTTTGCGAGGGGCCTCCGTGTGCGAAAAATAGGCCGCGGGCCAAGCCGCGTCCAAAAATAACCGCCCGAAGGCCGGGGCGCCAAGTTCGTCCAGCGGAAAAAGTCCACAAAAACGGGTGGGCTGCAGTCGGGGCGGCGGCTAACTTCGTCCGGCCCTGGACGGAATGCCGCGAGACGGCGAAGGCCTGGGTGCCCAAAAATAGGGCCAAAAACCGCGTCCAAAATAACTGCCCGGCCGGGCGCTAAGTTCGTCAGCGGAAAAAGTCCGCACAAAAACGGGTGGGCTATAGCCCAAGTTCGGGGGTGGGGGTTATAGCTCACCCGGACTCGGAATGCCGAATGCGAGACTTTGTGAGGGGCCCCTGCGTTAAAAATAGCCGCAGGCCATGCTGCGCCCAAAATCGCCCAAGGCCGGGCCTAAGTTCGCCGCGAAAAATTCTCAAAACGGTGGGCTATATAGCGGGCTGGCTATAGGGGGCCAACTCGGGACTCGGAATGCCGCGAGACTTTGCGAGGGGCCTCCGTGTGCCAAAAATAGGCCGCGGGCAAAGCCGCGCCCAAAAATAACCGCCCGAAGGCCGGGGCGCCAAGTTCGTCCAGCGGAAAAAGTCCACAAAAACGGGTGGGCTATAGCCTTGGGGGGTGGGGCTGGCCAACTTCGTCCGCCGGACTCGGAATGCCGCGAGACTTTGCGAGAGGCCTCCGTGTGCCAAAAATAGGCCGCGGGCAAAGCCGCGCCCAAAAATAACTGCCCGAAGGCCGGGGCGCCAAGTTCGTCCAGCGGAAAAAGGCCACAAAAACGGGTGGGCTATAGCCTTGGGGGGTGGCTAATCCGGCCCGCTGACTCGGAATGCCCGCGAGACTCAAGTAGGGCACGCCGCCCACCTCCAGCGCCAAAAATAGCTCCGCGGTAAAGCCGCGACTTCAAAAAAGCGCAAAATAACAAAAAATAACCCGCCGGGCGCCAAGTTCGTCAGGCGGAAAAAGTCCAAAAAACGGGTGGGCTATAGTTTGGGGGTGGAAGAGGCCACCATGACCGGTAATGCCGCCCAAAATAACCGCCTTTAAATGGCGGGGCCTGTAGCCAAAATAAACAGGCAACAAAGCTTGCGCCAAAAATAACTCACCAAGGCCGGGCGCCAAGTTCGCCCAGTGGAAAAAGGCCACAAAACGGGTGGGCTTATAGCTGGGGTGGCTGGCCGATTGTCCGCCGGACTCGAATGAATGCCGTCCAAAAGACTTATGCCTAACAACGGGTGGCCATGCCGCCCAGGCGGCCAGCCGCCCTTGGCCGCCGCTCGAATTCAAGCGTAGGGGCGTGTACCAAAATAAGCTGCGCCTAAAAATAACCGCCTCAAGGTCACGCCCAAGTTCGCTCCAGCGGAAAAAAAGGCCACGTGAAACGGGTATAGCCTTGGGGGTGGGTTGGACAACTTCGCCGGACTCGAACGCCGCGAGACCTTGCGTAGGGGCCTCCGTGGTGCCAAAATAGGTCGGGGCCATGCCAAGATCCAAAATAACCGCCAAGGCCGGGCGCCAAGTTCGTCCAGCGGAAAAGTCTCAAAACGGGGTTATATAGCCTTGGGGGTGGGCTGCCCAACTTCGTCCGGGGACTGAATGTCGAGACTTTGCGCTTGTAGGCCAAAAATAGTCCGCGGGACAAAGCTGGGCAACTGGGCGCCAAGTTCGCCCAGCGAAAAAGGCCACGTAGGCTTATAGCCTTGGGGGTGGGCTGGGCTAACCTCGTCTACTCGAATGCCGCGAGACTTTGCGAGGGCCTGTGCCAAAAATAGTCAGCGGCTGCCGTGTTCCAAAATAACCGCCCGAAGGCCGGGGCGCCAAGTTCGGGCAGCGGAAAAAGGCCACAAAAACGGTTGGGCTATAGACTGGGGGTGGGCTGGCCGGACTCGGATTGCCGCGAGGCTTTGTGAGGGGACTCCGTGTGCGAAAAATAGGCCGCGGGCAAACCCGCACCCAAAAATAACCGCCCGAAGGCCGGGGCGCCAAGTTTGTCCAGCAGAAAAAGGCCACAAAACCGGGTGGGCTATAGCCTTCGGGGGTAGGGCTGGCCAACGTCGTCAGCCGGACTCGGAATGCCGCGAGACTTTGCGAGGGGCCTCCGTGTGCCAAAAATAGGCCGCGGGCAAAGCCGCACCCAAAAATAACCGCCCGAAGGCCGGGGCGCCAAGTTCGTCCAGCGGACAAAGGCCACAAAAACGGGTGGGCTATAGCCTTGGGGGGTGGGGCTGGCCAACTTCGTCCGCCGGACTCGGAATGCCGCGAGACTTTGCGAGGGGCCTCCGTGTGCCAAAAATAGGCAGCGGACAAAGCCGCGCCAAAAAATAACAGCCCGAAGGCCGGGGCGCCAAGTTCGTCCAGCGGAAAAAGGCCACAAAAACGGGTGGGCTATAGCCTTGGGGGGTGGGGCTGGCCAACTACGTCCGCCGGACTCGGAATGCCGCGAGACTTTGCGAGGGGCCTCCGCTTTAAAAATAACCGTCAAATGGGGCCAAACCGCCACGGCATAGCCACGCCAGGCCGCCAAGTTCTGCCTATTAAGCGCGGCTTTTATGTAGGGCCTCCGAAAAAAAAATAGCCACGCCCAAAAATAACAGCCCGAAGGCCGGGGCGCCAAGTTCGTCCAGCGGAAAAAGGCCCCAAAAACGGGTGGGCTATAGCCTTGGGGGGTGGGGCTGGCCAACTTCGTCCGCCGGACTCGGAATGCCGCGAGACTTTGCGAGGGGCCTCCGTGTGCCAAAAATAGGCCGCGGGCAAAGCCGCGCCCAAAAATAACCGCCCGAAGGCCGGGGCGCCAAGTTCGTCCAGCGGAAAAAGGCCACAAAAACGTGTGGGCTATAGCCTTGGGGGGTGGGGCTGGCCAACTTCGTCCGCCGGACTCGGAATGCCGTGAGACTTTACGAGGGGCCTCCGTGTGCAAAAAATAGGCCGCGGGCATAGCCGCGCCCAAAAATAACCGCCCGAAGGCCGGGGCGCCAAGTTCGTCCAGCGGAAAAAGGCCACAAAAACGGGTGGGGCTGGCCAACTTCGTCCGCCGGACTCGGAATGCCGCGAGACTTTGCGAGGGGCCTCCGTGTGCCAAAAATAGGCCGCGGACAAAGCCGCGCCCAAAAATAACCGCCCGAAGGCCGGGGCGCCAAGTTCGTCCAGCGGAAAAAGGCCACAAAAACGGGTGGGCTATAGCCTTGGGGGGTGGGGCTGGCCAACTTCGTCCGCCGGACTCGGAATGCTGCGAGACTTTGCGAGGGGCCTCCGTGTGCCAAAAATAGGCCGCGGGCAAAGCCGCGCCCAAAAATAACCGCCCGAAGGCCGGGGCGCCAAGTTCGTCCAGCGGAAAAAGGCCACAAAAACGGGTGGGCTATAGCCTTGGGGGGTGGGGCTGGCCAACTTCGTCCGCCGGACTCGGAATGCCGCGAGACTTTGCGAGGGGCCTCCGTGTGCCAAAAATAGGCCGCGGGAAAAGCCGCGCCCAAAAATAACCGCCCGAAGGCCGGGGCGCCAAGTTCGTCCAGCGGAAAAAGGCCACAAAAACAGTTCGTCCGCCGGACTCGGAATGCCGCGAGACTTTGCGAGGGGCCTCCGTGTGCCAAAAATAGGCCGCGGGCAAAGCCGCGCCCAAAAATAACAGCCCGAAGGCCGGGGCGCCAAGTTCATCCAGTGGAAAAAGGCCACAAAAATGGGTGGGCTATAGCCTTGGGGGGTGGGGCTGGCCAACTTCGTCCGCCGTACTCGGAATGCCGCGAGACTTTGCGAGGGGCCTCCGTGGGCCAAAAATAGGCCGCGGGTAAAGCCGCGCCCAAAAATAACCGCCCAAAGGCCGGGTCGCCAAGTTCGTCCAGCGGAAAAAGGCCACAGAAACGTGTGGGCTATAGCCTTGGGGGGTGGGGCTGGCCAACTTCGTCCGCCGGACTCGGAATGCCGTGAGACTTTACGAGGGGCCTCCGTGTGCAAAAAATAGGCCGCGGGCATAGCCGCGCCCAACAATAACCGCCCGAAGGCCGGGGCGCCAAGTTCATCCAGCGGACAAAGGCCACAAAAACGGGTGGGCTACACCCTTGGGGGGTGGGGCTGGCCAACTTCGTCCGCCGGACTCGGAATGCCGCGATACTTTGCGAGGGGTCTCCGTGTGCCAAAAATAGGCCGCGGGCAAAGCCGCGCCCAAAAATAACCGCCTGAAGGCCGGGGCGCCAAGTTCGTCCAGCGGAAAAAGGCCACAAAAACGGGTGGGCTATAGCCTTGGGGGGTGGGGCTGGCCCCCGTCGTCCGCCGGACTCGGAATGCCGCGAGACTTTGCGAGGGGCCTCCGTGTGATAAAAATAGGCCGCGGGTAAAGCCGCGCCCAAAAATAACCGCCCAAAGGCCGGGGCGCCAAGTTCGTCCAGCGGAAAAAGGCCACAGAAACGTGTGGGCTATAGCCTTGCGGGGTGGGGCTGGCCAACTTCGTCCGCCGGACTCGGAGTGCCGGGAGACTTTACGAGGGGCCTCCGTGTGCCAAAAATAGGCCGCGGGCAAAGCCGCGCCCAAAAATAACCTCCCGAAACCCGGGGCGCCAAGTTCGTCCAGCGCAAAAAGGCCACAAAAAAGGGTGGGCTATAGCCTTGGGGGGTGGGGCTGGCCAACATCGTCCGCCGGACTCGGAATGCCGTGAGACTTTACGAGGGGCCTCCGTGTGCAAAAAATAGGCCGCGGGCATAGCCGCGCCCAACAATAACCACCCGAAGGCCGGGGCGCCAAGTTCATTCAGCGGACAAAGGCCACAAAAACGGGTGGGCTACACCCTTGGGGGGTGGGGCTGGCCAACTTCGTCCGCCGGACTCGGAATGCCGCGATACTTTTGCGGTAGGGTCTCCGTGGTGTAGGGCTAGGTCAAGGCAAAGCCGCGCTAAAAAATAACCGCCCCAAGGCTGGGGCGCCAAGTTCGTCCAGCGGAAAAAGGCCACAAAAATGGGTGGGCTATAGCCTTGGCGGGTGGGGCTGGCCAAGTTCGTCCGCCGGACTCGGAATGCTGGGAGACTTTGCGAGGGGCCTCCGTGTGCCCAAAATAGGCCGCGGGCAAAGCCGCGCCCAAAAATAACCGCCCGAAGGCCGGGGCGCCAAGTTCGTCCAGCGGAAAAAGGCCACAAAAACGGGTGGGCTATAGCCTTGGGGGGTGGGGCTGGCCAACTTCGTCCGCCGGACTCGGAATGCCGTGAGACATTACGAGGGGCCTCCGTGTGCAAAAAATAGGCCGCGGACATAGCCGCGCCCAACAATAACTGCCCGAAGGCCGGGGCGCCTTGTTCGACCAGCGGACAAAGGCCACAAAAACGGGTGGGCTACACCCTTGGGGGGTGGGGCTGGCCAACTTCGTCCGCCGGACTCGGAATGCTGCGAGACTTTGCGAGGGGCCTCCGTGTGCCAAAAATAGGCCGCGGGCAAAGCCGCGCCCAAAAATAACCGCCCGAAGGCCGGGGCGCCAAGTTCGTCCAGCGAAAAAGGCCACAAAAACGGGTGGGCTATAGCCTTGGGGGGTGGGGCTGGCCAACTTCGTCCGCCGGACTCGGAATGCCGCGAGACTTTGCGAGGGGCCTCCGTGTGCCAAAAATAGGAAGCGGCCAAAGCCGCGCCCAAAAATAACCGCCCGAAGGCCGGGGCGCCAAGTTCGTCCAGCGGAAAAAGGCCACAAAAACGGTGGGCTATAGCCTTGGGGGGTGGGGCTGGCCAACTTCGTCCGCCGGACTCGGAATGCCGTGAGACTTTGCGAGGGGCCTCCGTGTGCCAAAAATAGGCCGCGGGCAAAGCCACACCCAAAAATAACCGCCCGAAGGCCGGGGCGCCAAGTTCGTCCAGCGGAAAAAGGCCACAAAAACGGGTGGGCTATAGCCTTGGGGGGTGGGGCTGGCCAACTTCGTCCGCCGGACTCGGAATGCCGCGAGACTTTGCGAGGGGCCTCCGTGTGCCAAAAATAGGCCACGGGCAAACCCGCGCCCAAAAATAACCGCCCGAAGGCCGGGGCGCCAAGTTCGTCCAGCGGAAAAAGGCCACAAAAACGGGTGGGCTATAGCCTTGGGGGGTGGGGCTGGCCGCCGGACTCGGAATGCCGCGAGACTTTGCGAGGGGCCTGCAGTGTTAAAATAGGCTACGCCAAAGCCGCATCCAAAATAACCACCTGAAGGTCCGGGCGTAAGTTCGCCCAGCGGAAAAGGCCACAAAACGGGCTTATAGCCTTGGGCTGGCCAACTTCGTCCGCCGGACTCGGAATGCTACGAGACTTTCGGAGGGGCCTCCGTGTGCCAAAAATAGGCCGCGGAAAAAGCCGCGCCCAAAAATAACCGCCCGAAGGCCGGGGCGCCAAGTTCGTCCAGCGGAAAAAGGCCACAAAAACGGGTGGGCCATAGCCTTGGGGGTGGGAGTGGCCAACTTCGTCCGCCGGACTCGAAATGCCGCGAGACTTTGCGACGGGCCTCCGTGTGCCAAAAATAGGCCGCGGGCAAACCCACACCCAAAAATAACTGCCCGAAGGCCGGGGCGCCAAGTTCGTCCAGCGGAAAAAGGCCACAAAAACCGGTGGCCTATAGCCTTGGGGGGTGGGGCTGGCCAACTTCGTCCCCCGGACTTGGAATGCCGCGAGACTTTGCGAGGGGCCTCCGTGTGCCAAAAATAGGCTACGGCCAAAGCCGTACCCAAAAATAACTGCCCGAAGGCCGGGGCGGCAAGTTCATCCAGCGGAAAAAGGTCACAAAAACGGGCGCGCTATAGCCTTCGGGTTGGCAACCGCCCTCCGACCGGAATGTTGCGAGACTTTGGAGGGGCCTGCGGTTAAAAATAGGTCAAAGCCGCGCCCAAAAATAACCGCCCGAAGGCCGGGGCGCCAAGTTCGTCCAGTGGAAAAAGGCCACAAAAACGGGTGGCCTATAGCCTTGGGGGGTGGGGCTGGCCAAGTTCGTCCGCCGGAATCGGATTTCCGCGAGACTTTGCGAGGGGCCTCCGTGTGCCAAAAATAGGCCGAGGGCAAAGCCGCGCCCAAAAAGAACCACATGAAGGTCGGGGCGCCAAGTTCGTCCAGCGGAAAAAGGCCACAAAAACGGGTGGGCTATAGCCTTGGGGGGTGGGGCTGGCCAACTTCGTCCGCCGGACTCGGAATGCCGCGAGACTTTACGAGGGGCCTCCGTGTGCCAAAAATAGGCTGCGGGCAAAGCCGCACCCAAAAATAACCGCCCGAAGGCCGGGGCGCCAAGTTCGTCCAGCGGAAAAAGGCCACAAAAACGGGTGCGCTATAGCCTTGGGGGGTGGGGCTGGCCAACTTCGTCCGCCGGACTCGGAATGCCGCGAGACTTTGCGAGGGGCCTCCGTGTGCCAAAAATAGGCCGCGGGCAAAGCCGCACCCAAAAATAACAGCCCGAAGGCCGGGGCGCCAAGTTCGTCCAGAGGACAAAGGCCCCAAAAACGGGTGGTCTATAGCCTTGGGGGGTGGGGCTGGCCCACTTCTTCCGCCGGACTCGGAATGCCGCGAGACTTTGCGAGGGGCCTCCGTTTGCCAAAAATAGACAGCGGGCAACGCCGCGCCCAAAAATAACCGCCCGAAGGCCGGGGCGCCAAGTTCGTCCAGAGGACAAAGGCCCCAAAAACGGGTGGGCTATAGCCTTCGGTGGCTAACTGCCCGCCGGACTCGAATGCCGCGAGATTTTGCGTAGGGGCGCCCAGTTAAAATTAGGTCGCAGGCAAAGCCGCGCCCAAAAATAACCGCCCGAAGGCCGGGGCGCCAAGTTCGTCCAGCGGAAAAAGGTCCCAAAAACGGGTGGGCTATAGCCTTGGGGGGCTGGGCTGGCCCACTTCGTCTGGCGGACTCGGAATGCCACGAGACTTTGCGAGGGGCCTACGTGAGCCAAAAATGGGCCGTGGGCTAAGCCGGTCCCAAAAATAACTGCCCGAAGGCCGGGGCGCCAAGTTCGTCCAGCGGAAAAAGGCCCCAAAAACGGGTGGGCTATAGCCTTGGGGGGTGGGGCTGGCGCACTTCGTCCGCCGGACTCTGAATGCCGCGAGACTTTGCGAGGGGCCTCCGTGTGCCAAAAATAGGCAGCGGGCAAAGCCGCTCCCAAAAATAACCGCCCGAAGGCTGGGGCGCCAAGTTCGTCCAGCGGAAAAAGGCCACAAAAACGGGTGGGCTATAGCCTTGGGGGGTGGGGCTGGCCAACTTCGTCCGCCGGACTCGGAATGCCGCGAGACTTTCCAAGGCCACTGAAAATCGGCCGGGGCAAAGCCGCTTAAAAAATAACCGCAAGGCCGGGGCGCCAAGTTCGTCCAGCGGAAAAAGGCCCCAAAACGGTGGTCTATAGCCTGGGAGGTGGGTTGGCCCACTTCGTCCCCGGACTCCGGAATGCCGCGAGACTTTAGGGGCCTGCTTGCTGTAAAAATAGGCCGCAAAAATAGCCGCCCAAAGGCGGGGGCGCCAAGTTCGTCCAGCGGAAAAAGGCCACCAAAACGGGAGGGCTATAGCCATGGGGGGTGGCCACTGGACTCGGAATGCCGCGAGACTTTAGGGACCTCCAATAGGTCAGGGCAAAGCCGCCGCTTAAAAATAATCGGCCGGGGCGCCAAGTTCGTCCAGCGGAAAAAGGCCACAAAAACGGGTGGGCTATAGCCTTGGGGGGTGGGGCTGGCCAACTTCGTCCGCCGGACTCGGAATGCCGCGAGACTTTGTGAGGGGCCTCCGTGTACCAAAAATAGGCCGCGGGCAAAGCCGCGCCCAAAAATAACCGCCCGAAGGCCGGGGCGCCAAGTTCGTCCAGCGGAAAAAGGCCACAAAAACGGGTGGGCTATAGCCTTGGGGGGTGGGGCTGGCCAACTTCGTCCGCCGGACTCGGAATGCCGCGAGACTTTGCGAGGGGCCTCCGTGTGCCAAAAATAGGCCGCGGACAAAGCCGCACCCAAAAATAACCGCCCGAAGGCCGGGGCGCCAAGTTCGTCCAGCGGAAAAAGGCCACAAAAACGGGTGGGCTATAGCCTTGGGGGGTGGGGCTGGCCAACTTCGTCCGCCGGACTCGGAATGCCGCGAGACATTACGAGGGGCCTCCGTGTGCCAAAAATAGGCCGCGGGCAAAGCCGCGCCCAAAAATAACCGCCCGAAGGCCGGGGCGCCAAGTTCGTCCAGCGGAAAAAGGCCCCAAAAACGGGTGGGCTATAGCCTTGGGGGGTGGGGCTGGCCCACTTCGTCCGCCGGACTCGGAATGCCGCGAGACTTTGCGAGGGGCCTCCGTGTGCAAAAAATAGGCCGCGGGCAACGCCGCGCCCAAAAATAACCGCCCGAAGGCCGGGGCGCCAAGTTCGTCCAGCGGAAAAAGGCCACAAAAACGGGTGGGCTATAGCCTTGGGGGGTGGGGCTGGCCAACTTCGTCCGCCGGACTCGGAATGCCGTGAGACTTTGCGAGGGGCCTCCGTGGGCCAAAATTGGGCTGCGGGCAAAGCCGCGCCCAAAAATAACACCCCGAAGGCCGGGGCAACAAGTTCGTCCAGAGGAAAAATGCGACAAAAACGGGTGGGCTATAGCCTTGGGGGGTGGGGCTGGCCAACTTCGTCCGCCGGACTTGGAATGCCGCGAGACTTTGCGAGGGGCCTCCGTGTGCCAAAAATAGGCCGCGGGCAAGCCGTTCCCAAAAATAACCACCCGAAGGCCGGGGCGCCAAGTTCGTCCAGCGGAAAAAAGCCACAAAAACGGGTGGGCTATAGCCTTGGGGGGTGGGGCTGGCCAACTTCGTCCGCCGGACTCGGAATGCCGCGAGACTTTGCGAGGGGCCTCCTTGTGCCAAAAATAGGCCGCGGGCAAAGCCACACCCAAAAATAACCGCCCGAAGGCCGGGGCGCCAAGTTCGTCCAGCGGAAAAAGGCCACAAAAACGGGTGGGCTATAGCCTTGGGGGGTGGGGCCGGCCGACTTCGTCCGCCGGACTCGGAATGCCGCGAGACTTTGCGAGGGGCCTCCGTGTGCCAAAAATAGGCCGCGGGCAAAGCCGCGCCCAAAAATAACCGCCCGAAGGCCGGGGCGCCAAGTTCGTCCAGCGGAAAAAGGCCACAAAAACGGGTGGGCTATAGCCTTGGGGGGTGGGGCCGGCCCACTTCGTCCGCCGGACTCGGAATGCCGCGAGACTTTGCGAGGGGCCTCCGTGTGCCAAAAATAGGCCGCGGGCAAAGCCGCGCCCAAAAATAACCGCCCGAAGGCCGGGGCGCCAAGTTCGTCCAGCGGAAAAAGGCCACAAAAATGGGTGGGCTATAGCCTTGGGGGGTGGGGCTGGCCAACTTCGTCCGCCGGACTCGGAATGCCGCGAGACTTTGCGAGGGGCCTCCGTGTGCCAAAAATAGGCCGCGGGCAAAGCCGCGCCCAAAAATAACCGCCCGAAGGCCGGGGCGCCAAGTTCGTCCAGCGGAAAAAGGCCACAAAAACGGGTGGGCTATAGCCTTGGGGGGTGGGGCTGGCCAACTTCGTCCGCCGGACTCGGAATGCCGCGAGACTTTGCGAGGGGCCTCCGTGTGCCAAAAATAGGCCACGGGCAAAGCCGCGCCCAAAAATAACCGCCCGAAGGCCGGGGCGCCAAGTTCGTCCAGCGGAAAAAGGCCACAAAAACGGGTGGGCTATAGCCTTGGGGGGTGGGGCTGGCCAACTTCGTCCGCCGGACTTGGAATGCCGTGAGACTTTGCGAGGGGCCTGGCTGCGGCAAAGCCGCCAAAAATAATCCGGGCCGGGGCGCCAAGTTCGTCCAGCGGAAAAAGGCCAAAAAAACGGGTGGGCTCTCGCCTGGGGGGGTGGGGCTGGCCAACTTCGTCCGCCGGACTCGGAATGCCGCGAGACTTTGAGAGGGGCCTGTGCCAAAAATAGGCAGCGGAAAAGCTACGCAAAAATAACCGCCTCGGTGGTCAGCGCGCCAAGTTCGTCCAGCAGAAAAAGGTCAAAAACGGGTGGGCTATAGCCTTGGGGGGTGGGGTTGCCAACTTCGTCCGCCGGACTCGGAATGCCGCGAGACTTTGCAAGGGGCCTGTGGTAAAATAGGTCGCCATAGCCGCCCAAAAAATACAGCCCAAGGCCGGGCGCCAAGTTCATCCAGCGGAAAAGGCCACAAAAACGGGTGGGCTATAGCCTTGGGGGGTGGGGCTGGCCAACTTCGTCCGCCGGACTTGGAATGCCGTGAGACTTTGCGAGGGGCCTCCGTGGGCCAAAATTGGGCTGTGGGCAAAGCCGCGCCCAAAAATAACCTCCCGAAGGCCGGGGCAACAAGTTCGTCCAGAGGAAAAAGGCCACAAAAACGGGTGCGCTATAGCCTTGGGGGGTGGGGCTGACAAACTTCGTCCGCCGGACTCCGAATGCCGCCAGACTTTGCGAGGGGCCTCCGTGTGCCAAAAATAGGCCACGGGCAAAGCCGCGCCCAAAAATAACCGCCCGAAGGATGGGGCGCCAAGTTCGTCCAGCGGAAAAAGGCCACAAAAACGGGTGGGCTATAGCCTTGGGGGGTGGGGCTGGCCCACTTCGTCCGCCGGACTCGGAATGCCGCGAGACTTTGCGAGGGGCCTCCGTGTGCCAAAAATAGGCCGCGGGCAAAGCCGCGCCCAAAAATAACCGCCCGAAGGCCGGGGCGCCAAGTTCGTCCAGCGGAAAAAGGCCACAAAAACGGGTGGGCTATAGACTTGGTGGGTGGGGCTGGCCCACTTTGTCCGCCGGACTGGGAATGCCGCGAGACTTTGCGAGGGGCCTCCGTGTGCCAAAAATAGGCGGCGGGCAATGCCGCGCCCAAAAATAACCGCCCGAAGGCCGGGGCGCCAAGTTCGTCCAGTGCAAAAAGGCCACAAAAACGGGTGGGCTATAGCCTTGGGGGGTGGGGCTGGCCATATTCGTCCGCCGGATGCCGAATGCCGCGAGACTTTGCGAGGGGCCTGCGTGTACCAAAAATAGGCCGCGGGTAAAGCCGCGTCCAAAAATAACCGCCCTAAGGCCGGGGCGCCAAGTTTGTCCAGCGGAAAAAGGCCACAAAAACGGGTGGGCTATAGCCTTGGCGGGTGAGGCTGGCCAACTTCGTCCCCCGGACTCGGAATGCCGCGAGACTTTACGAGGGGCCTCCGTGCGCCAAAAATAGGCCGTGACCAAAGCCGTGCCCAAAAATAACTGCCCGAAGGCCGGGGCGCCAAGTTCCTCTAGCGGAAAAAGGCCACAAAAACGGGTGGGTTATAGGCTTGGGGGGTGGGGCTGGCCAACTTCGTCCGCCGGACTTGGAATGCCGTGAGACTTTGCGAGGGGCCTCCGTGTGCCAAAAATAGGTCGCGGGCAAAGCCGCTCCAAAAATAACCGCCCGAAGGCCGGGGCGCCAATTTCGTCCAGCGGAAAAAGGCCACAAAAACGGGTGGGGTATAGCCTTGGTGGGTGGGGCTGGCCAACTTCGTCCGCCGGACTGGGAATGCCGCGAGACTTTGCGAGGGGCCTCCCTGTGCCAAAAATAGGCCGCGGGCAAAGCGGATCCCAAAAATAACCGCCCGAAGGCCGGGGCGCCAAGTTCGTCCAGTGCAAAAAGGCCACAAAAACGGTTGGGCTATAGCCTTGGGGGGTGGGGCTGGCCAACATCGTCCGCCGGACTCGGAATGCCGCGAGACTTTGCGAGGGGCCTCCGTGTGCCAAAAATAGGCCGCGGGTAAAGCCGCGCCCAAAAATAACCGCCCGAAGGCCGGGGCGCCAAGTTCGTCCAGCGGAAAAAGGCCACAAAAACGGGTGGGCTATAGCCTTGGGGGGTGGGGCTGGCCAACTTCGTCCGCGGGACTCGGAATGCCGCGAGACTTTGCGAGGGGCCTCTGTGTGCAAAAAATAGGCCGCGGGCAAAGCCGCGCCCAAAAATAACCGCCCGAAGGCCGGGGCGCCAAGTTCGTCCAGCGGAAAAAGGCCACAAAAACGGGTGGGCTATAACCTTCGGGGGTGGGGCTGGTAAAATTCATCCGCGGGACTCGGAATGCCGCGAGACTTTACGAGGGGCGTCCGTGTGCCAAAAATAGGCCGCGGGCAAGGCCGCGCCCAAAAATAACCGCCCGAAGGCCGGGGCGCCAAGTTCGTCCAGCGGAAAAAGGCCACAAAAACGGGTGGGCTATAGCCTTGGGGGGTGGGGCTGGCCAACTTCGTCCGCCGGACTGGGAATGCCGCGAGACTTTGCGAGGGGCCTCCGTGTGCCAAAAATAGGCCGCGGGCAAAGCCGATCCCAAAAATAACCGCCCGAAGGCCGGGGCGCCAAGTTCGTCCAGCGGAAAAAGGCCACCAAAACGGGTGGGCTATAGCCTTGGGGGGTTGGGCTGGCCCACTTCGTCCGCCGGACTCGGAATGCCGCGAGACTTTGCAAGGGGCTTCCATTTGCCAAAAATAGGCCGTGGGCAAAGCCGCGCCCAAAATTAACCGCCCGAAGGCCGGGGCACCATGTTCGTCCAGCGGAAAAAAGCCACAAAAACGGGTGGGCTATAGCCTTGGGGGGTGGGGATGACCAACTTCTTCCGCCGGACTCGGAATGCCGCGAGACGTTGCGAGGGGCCGCCGTGCGCCAAAAATAGCCCTTGGGCAAACACTTGCCCAAAAATAACCGCCCGAAAGCCGGGGCGCCAAGTACCTCCAGCGGAAAAAGGCCACAAAAACGGGTGGGCTATAGCCTTGGGGGGTGGGGCTTGCCAACTTCGTCCGACGGACTCGGAATGCCGCGAGACTTTGCGAGGGGCCTCCGTGTGTAAAAAATAGGCCGTGGCCAAAGCCGCGCCCAAAAATAACCTCCCGATGGCCGGGGCGCCAAAGTCGTCCAGCGGAAAAAGGCCACAAAACGGGTGGGCTATAGCCTTGGGGGGTGGGGCTGGCCAACATCGTCCGCCGGACTCGGAATGGCGGAGACTTTAGTGGCCTGTGGTGCCAAAAATCGGTCATGGGCACAGCTGCGCCTAAAAATAACCGCCAAGGTGCAAAAGCAAGTTCGAACAGCGGAAAATGGCCACAAAAACGGGTGGGCTATAGCCTTGGGGGGTGGGGCTGGCAAACTTCGTCCGCCGGACTCGGAATCCTGCGAGACTTTGCGAGGGTTTGCAAAATAGGCCGGACAAAGCCGTGCCTCAAAAATAACCGCCTCAAGGCCGGGCGCAACTTCGGCCCAGCCAAAAAAGGCCACAAAAACGGGAGGGCTATAGACTTGGGGTGGGGCTTACGCCGCCGCTCGGAATGGCGGAGACTTTGCGCGCCTGCGAGTTAAAATAGGCCGCGGACACAGCCGCGCCCAAAAATAACCACCCGAAGGCCGGGGCGCCAAGTTCGTCCAGCGGAAAAAGGCCACAAAAACGGGTGGGCTATAGCCTTGGGGGGTGGGGCTGGCCAACTTCGTCCGCCGGACTCGGAATGGCGCGAGACTTTGCGAGCGGCCTCCGTGTGCCAAAAATAGTCCGCGGGCACAGCCGCGCCCAAAAATAACCGCCCGAAGGCCGGGGCGCCAAGTTCGTCCAACGGAGAAAGGCCACAAAAACGGGTGGGCTATAGCCTTGGGGGGTGGGGCTGGCCAACTTCGTCCGCCGGACTCGGAATGGCGCGAATTTGGCGGTGGCCTGCGGTGTGGCCGCGGGCACAGCCGCGCCCAAAAATAACCGCCCGAAGGCCGGGGCGCCAAGTTCGTCCAACGGAGAAAGGCCACAAAAACGGGTGGGCTATAGCCTTGGGGGGTGGGGCTGGCCAACTTCGTCCGCCGGACTCGGAATGCCGCGAGACTCTGCGAGGGGCCTCCGTATTCCAAAAAATGGCCGCAGGCAAAGCCGCGCCCAAAAATAACCGCCCGAATGCCGGGGCGCCAAGTACCTCCAGCGGAAAAAGGCCACAAAAACGGGTGGGCTATAGCCTTGGGGGGTGGGGCTTGCCAACTTCGTCCGACGGACTCAGAATGCCGCGAGACTTTGCGAGGGGCCTCCGTGTATAAAAAATAGGCCGTGGCCAAAGCCGCACCCAAAAATAACCTCTCAAGGCCGGGCGCCAAAGTCGCCCAGCGAAAGGTCACAAAACGGGTGGGCTATAGCCTTTGGGGCTGGCCAACTTCGCTCACGGACCGTAATGGCGCGAGAATTTGGCCTGTGGTGTTAAAACTAGGCCGCGGGCATAACCGCGCCCAAAAATAACTGCCCGAAGGCCGGGGCACCAAGTTCGTCCAACGGAAAAAGGCCACAAAAACGGGTGGGCTATAGCCTTGGGGGGTGGGGATGGCCGGACTCGGAATGCCGCGAGACTCTGCGAGGGGCCTCCGTATTCCAAAAAATGGCCGCAGGCAAAGCCGCGCCCAAAAATAACCGCCCGAATGCCGGGGCGCCAAGTACCTCCAGCGGAAAAAGGCCACAAAAACGGGTGGGCTATAGCCTTGGGGGGTGGGGCTTGCCAACTTCGTCCGACGGACTCAGAATGCCGCGAGACTTTGCGAGGGGCCTCCGTGTATAAAAAATAGGCCGTGGCCAAAGCCGCACCCAAAAATAACCTCCCGAAGGCCGGGGCGCCAAAGTCGTCCAGCGGAAAAAGGTCACAAAACGGGTGGGCTATAGCCTTGGGGGGTGGGGCTGGCCAACTTCGTCCGCCGGACTCGGAATGGCGCGAGACTTTGCGAGCGGACTCCGTGTACTAAAAATAGGCTGCGGGCACAGCGGCGCCCAAAAGCAACCGCCCGAAGGCTGGGGCGCCAAGTTCGTCCAGCGGAAAAAGGCCACAAAAATGGGCGGGCTATAGCCTTGGGGGGTGGGGCTGGCCAACTTCGTCCGCCGGACTCGGAATGGCGCGAGACTTTGCGACCGGCCTCCGTGTACCAAAAATAGGCCGCGGGCACAGCCGCGCCCAAAAACAACAGCCTGAAGGCCGGGGCACCAAGTTCGTCCAGCGGAAAAAGGCCACAAAAATGGGCGGGCTATAGCCTTGGGGGGTGGGGCTGGCCAACTTCGTCCGCCGGACTCGGAATGGCGCGAGACTTTACGAGCGGCCTCCGTGTGCCAAAAATAGGCCGCGGGCACAGCCGCGCCCAAAAATAACCGCCCGAAGGCCGGGGCGCCAAGTTCGTCCAGCGGAAAAAGGCCACAAAAACGGGTGGGCTATAGCCTTGGGGGGTGGGGCTGGCCCACTTCGTCCGCCGGACTCGGAATGGCGCGAGACTTTGCGAGCGGCCTCCGTGTGTCAGCGGCACAGCCGCGCCCAAAAATATTTGCCCGAAGGCCGGGGCGCCAAGTTCGTCCAGCGGAAAAAGGCCACAAAAACGGGTGGGCTATAGCCTTGGGGGGTGGGGCTTGCCAACTTCGTCCGCCGGACTCGGAATGCCGCGAGACTTTGTCAGCGGCCTCCGGGTGCCAAGAATAGTCCGCGGGCACAGCCGCGCCCAAAAATAACCACCCGAAGGACGGGGCACCAAGTTCGTCCAACGGAGAAAGGCCACAAAAACGGGTGGGCTATAGCCTTGGGGGGTTGGGCTGGCCAACTTCGTCCGCCGGACTCGGAATGGCGCGAGACTTTGCGAGCGGACTCCGTGTACCAAAAATAGGCCGCGGGCACAGCGGCGCCCAAAAGCAACCGCCCGAAGGCTGGGGCGCCAACTTCATCCAGCGGAAAAAGGCCACAAAAATGGGCGGGCTATAGCCTTGGGGGGTGGGGCTGGCCAACTTCGTCCGCCGGACTCGGAATAGCGAGACTTTTGAAAGCGCCTGTACCAAAAATAGGCCGCGGGCACAGCGGCGCCCAAAAGCAACCGCCCGAAGGCTGGGGCGCCAAGTTCGTCCAGCGGAAAAAGGCCACAAAAACGGGTGGGCTATAGCCTTGGGGGGTGGGGCTGGCCAACTTCGTCCGCCGGACTCGGAATGGCGCGAGAGTTTGTGAGCGGCCTCCGTGTGCCAAAAATAGGCCACGGGCACAGCCGCGCCCAAAAATAACCGCCCGAAGGCCGGGGCGCCAAGTTCGTCCAACGGAGAAAGGCCACAAAAACGGGTGGGCTATAGCCTTGGGGGGTGGGGCTGGCCAACTTCGTCCGCCGGACTCAGAATGGCGCGAGAATTTGCGAGTGGTCTCCGTGTGTCAAAAAATAGGCCGCGGGCACAGCCGCGCCCAAAAATAACCGCCCGAAGGCCGGGGCGCCAAGTTCGTCCAGCGGAAAAAGGCCACAAAAACGGGTGGGCTATAGCCTTGGGGGGTTGGGCTGGCCAACTTCGTCTGCCGGACTCGGAATGGCGTGAGACTTTGCGAGCGGCCTCCGTGTACCAAAAATAGGCCGCGGGCACAGCGGCGCCCAAAAGCAACCGCCCGAAGGCTGGGGCGCCAAGTTCGTCCAGCGGAAAAAGGCCACAAAAATGGGCGGGCTATAGCCTTGGGGGGTGGGGCTGGCCAACTTCGTCCGCCGGACTCGGAATGGCGCGAGACTTTTTGAGCGGCCTCCGTGTGCCAAAAATAGGCCACGGGCACAGCCGTGCCCAAAAATAACCGCCCGAAGGCCGGGGCGCCAAGTTCGTCCAGCGGAAAAAGGCCACAAAAATGGGCCGGCTATAGCCTTGGGGGGTGGGCTGCCCAACTTCGTCCGCCGGACTCGGAATGGCGCGAGACTTTTTGAGCGGCCTCCGTGTGCCAAAAATAGGCCATGGGCACAGCCGTGCCCAAAAATAACCGCCCGAAGGCTGGGGCGCCAAGTTCGTCCAGCGGAAAAAGGACACAAAAACGGGTGGGCTATAGCCTTGGGGGGTGGGGATGGCCCACTTCGTCCACCGGACTCGGAATGGCGCGAGACTTTGCGAGCGGCCTCCGTGTGCCAAAAATAGGCCGCGGGCACAGCCGTGCCCAAAAATATTTGCCCGAAGGCCGGGGCGCCAAGTTAGTCCAGCGGAAAAAGGCCACAAAAACGGGTGGGCTATAGCCTTGGGGGGTGGGGCTTGCCAACTTTGTCCGCCGGGCTCGGAATGGCGCGAGACTTTGTCAGCGGCCTCCGGGTGCCAAGAATAGTCCGCGGGCACAGCCGCGCCCAAAAATAACCACCCGAAGGCCAGGACGCCAAGTTCGTCCAGCGGAAAAAGGCCACAAAAACGGGTGGGCTATAGCCTTGGGGGGTGGGGCTTGCCAACTTCGTCCGCCGGATTCGGAATGGCGCGAGACTTTGCGAGCGGCCTCCGTGTACCAAGAATAGTCCGCGGACACATCTGCGCCCAAAAATAACCGCCCGAAGGCCGGGGCGCCAAGTTCGTCCAACGGAGAAAGGCCACAAAAACGGGTGGGCTATAGCCTTGGGGGGTGGGGCTGGCCAACTTTTTCCGCCGGACTCGGAATGGCGCGAGGCTTTGCGAGCGGCCTCCGTGTTCCAAAAATAGGCCGCGGGGACAGCCGCTCCCCGCCAAGTTCGTCCAGCGGAAAAAGGCCACAAAAACGGGTGGGCTATAGCCTTGGGGGGTGGGTCTTGCCAACTTCGTCCGCCGGATTTGGAATGGCACGAGACTTTGCGAGCGGCCTCCGTGTTCCAAAAATAGGCTGCGGGCACAGCCGCTCCCCGCCAAGTTCGTCCAGCGGAAAAAGACCACAAAAACGGGTGGGCTATAGCCTTGGGGGTTGGGGCTGGCCAACTTTGTCCGCTAGACTCGGAATGGCGCGAGACTTTGTGAGCGGCCTACGTGTGCCTAAAATAGGCCGTGGGCACAGCTGTGCCAAAAAATAACCACCCGAAGGCCGGGCCGCCAAGTTCGTCCAGCGGAAAAAGGCCACAAAAACGGGTGGGCTATAGCCTTGGGGGGTGGGTCTTGCCAACTTCGTCCGCCGGATTCGGAATGGCGCGAGACTTTGCGAGCGGCCTCCGTGTACCAAGAATAGTCCGCGGGCACATCTGCGTCCAAAAATAACCGCCCGAAGGCTGGGGCGCCAAGTTCGTCCAACGGAGAAAGGCCACAAAAACGGGTGGGCTATGGCCTTGGGAGGCGGGAACTTCGAATTTGCGCAAAAAATAGGCCGCGGGCACAGTCGCTCCCCGCCAAGTTCGTCCAGCGGAAAAAGGCCGCAAAAACGGGTGGGCTATAGCCTTGGGGGGTGGGGCTGGCCAACTTCGTCCGCTAGACTCGGAATGGCGCGAGACTCTGTGAGCAGCCTCCGTGTGCCTAAAATAGGCCGTGGGCACAGCCGTGCCAAAAAATAACCACCCGAAGGCCGGGCCGCCATGTTCGTCCAGCGGAAAAAGGCCACAAAAACGGGTGGGCTATAGCCTTGGGGGGTGGGGCGTGCCAACTTCGTCCGCCGGATTCGGAATGGCGCGAGACTTTGCGACCGGCCTCCGTGTACCAAGAATAGTCCGCGGGCACATCTGCACCCAAAAATAACCGCCCGAAGGCTGGGGCGCCAAGTTCGTCCAACGGAGAAAGGCCACAAAAACGGGTGGGCTATAGCCTTGGGGGGTGGGGCTGGCCAACTTCGTCCGCCGGACTCGGAATGGCGCGAGACTTTGCGAAAAAAAATAGGTCAAGGCACAGCCGGTCCCCGGCAAGTTCGTCCAGCGGAAAAAGGCCACAAAAACGGGTGGGCTATAGCCTTGGGGGTTGGGGCTGGCCAACTTCGTCCGCTAGAGTCGGAATGGCGTGAGACTTTGTGAGCGCCTGGTGCCAAATAGGGGCACAGCCGGGCCGCCAAGTTCGTCCAGCGGAAAAAGGCCAGAAAAACGGGTGGGCTATAGCCTTGGGGGTTGGGGCTGGCCAACTTCGTCCGCTAGACTCGGAATGGCGCGAGACTTTGTGAGCGGCCTCCGTGTGCCTAAAATAGGCCGTGGGCACAGCTGTACCAAAAAATAACCACCCGAAGGCCGGGCCGCCAAGTTCGTCCAGCGGAAAAAGGCCACAAAAACGGGTTGGCTATAGCCTTGGGGGGTGGGTCTTGCCAACTTCGTCCGCCGGATTCGGAATGGCGCGAGACTTTGCGAGCGGCCTCCGTGTACCAAGAATATTCTGTGGGCACATCTGCGCCCAAAAATAACCGCCCGAAGGCTGGGGCGCCAAGTTCGTCCAACGGAGAAAGGCCACAAAAACGGGTGGGCTATAGCCTTGGGGGGTGGGGCTGGCCAACTTCATCCGCCGGACTCTGAATGGCGCGAGACTTTGCGAGCGGCCTCCGTGTGCCAAAAATTTGCCACGGGCACAGCCGCGCCCAAAAATAACCGCCCGAAGGCCAGGGCGCCATGTTCGTCCAACGGAGAAAGGCCACAAAAACGGGTGGGCTATAGCCTTGGGGATGGGCTTGGCCAACTTCGTCCGCCGGACTCAGAATGGCGCGAGACTTTCTGAGCGGTCTCCGTGTACCAGAAATAGGCCGCGGGCACAGCGGCGCCCAAAAGCAACCGCCGGAAGGCTGGGGCGCCAAGTTCGTCCAGCGGAAAAAGGCCACAAAAATGGGCGGGCTATAGCCTTGGGGGGTGGGGCTGGCCAACTTTGGCGCGAGACTTTTTTTGAGCGCTCGGTGGTAAAAATAGGCCACGGGCATAGCCGCGCCCAAAAATAACCGCCCGAAGGCCGGGGCGCCATGTTCGTCCAACAGAGAAAGGCCACAAAAACGGGTGGGCTATAGCCTTGGGGGGTGGGGCTGGCCAACTTCGTCCGCTGGATTCGGAATGGTGCGAGACTTTGTGAGCGCCTGCCGTGGGCAATAATCGCGTTTCAACATAACCGCCCGAAGGCCGGGGCGCCAAGTTCGTCCAGCGGAAAAAGGCCACAAAAACGGGTGGGCTATAGCCTTGGGGGGTGGGGCTGGCCAACTTCGTTCGCCGGACTCGGAATGCCGCGAGACCCTGCGAGGGGCCTCCGTGTGCCAAAAATAGGCCGCGGGCAAAGCTGCGAGCAAAAATAACCGCCCGAAGGCCGGGGCGCCAAGTTCGTCCAGCGGAAAAAGGCCACAAAAACGGGTGGGCTATAGCCTTGGGGGGTGGGGCTGGCCAACTTCGTCCGCCGGACTCGGAATGGCGCGAGACTTTGTGAGCGGCCTCCGTGTACCAAGAATAGTCCGCGGGCACAGCCGCGCCCAAAAATAACCACCCGAAGGCCAGGGCACCAAGTTCGTCCAACGGAGAAAGGCCACAAAAACCGGTGGGCTATAGCCTTGGGGGGTGGGGCTGGCCAACTTCGTCCGCCGGACTCGGAATGGCGCGAGACTTTGCGAGCGGCCTCCGTGTGCCAAAAATAGGCCGCGGGCACAGCCGCGCCCCGCCAAGTTCGTCCAGCGGAAAAAGGCCACAAAAACGGGTGGGCTATAGCCTTGGGGGGTGGGGCTGGCCAACTTCGTCCGCCGGACTCGGAATGGCGCGAGACTTTGTGAGCGGCCTCCGTGTGCCAAAAATAGGCCGCGGGCACAGCCGCGCCCAAAAATAACCGCCCGAAGGCCGGGGCGCCAAGTTCGTCCAGCGGAAAAAGGCCACAAAAACGGGTGGGCTATAGCCTTGGGGGGTGGGGCCGGCCAACTTCGTCCGCCGGACTCGGAATGGCGCGAGACTTTGCGAGCGGCCTCCGTGTGTCAAAAATAGGCCGCGGGCACAGCCGCGCCCAAAAATAACCGCCCGAAGGCCGGGGCGCCAAGTTCGTCCAGCGGAAAAAGGCCACAAAAACGGGTGGGCTATAGCCTTGGGGGGTGGGGCTGGCCAACTTCGTCCGCCGGACTCGGAATGGTGCGAGACTTTGCGAGCGGCCTCCGTGTGCCAAAAAATAACCGCCCGAAGGCCGGGCCGCCAAGTTCGTCCAGCGGAAAAAGGCCACAAAAACGGGTGGGCTATAGCCTTGGGGGGTGGAGCTTTCCAACTTCGTCGGCCGGATTCGGAATGGCGCGAGACTTTGCGAGCGGCCTCCGTGTACTAACAATAGTCCGCGGGCACATCTGCGCCCAAAAATAACCGCCCGAAGGCCGGGGCGCCAAGTTCGTCCAACGGAGAAAGGCCACAAAAACGGGTGGGCTATAGCCTTGGGGGGTGGGGCTGGCCAACTTTGTCCGCCGGACTCGGAATGGCGCGAGAATTTGCGAGCGGCCTCCGTGTTCGAAAAATAGGCCGCGGGCACAGCCGCTCCCCGCCAAGTTCGTCCAGCGGAAAAAGGCCACAAAAACGGGTGGGCTATAGCCTTGGGGGGTGTGGCTGGCCAACTTCGTCCGCTAGACTCGGAATGGCGCGAGACTTTGTGAGCGGCCTCCGTGTGCCTAAAATAGGCCGTGGGCACAGCCGTGCCAAAAAATAACCACCCAAAGGCCGGGGCGCCAAGTTCGTCCAGCGGAAAAAGGCCACAAAAACGGGTGGGCTATAGCCTTGGGGGTCGGGCCGGCGAACTTCGTCCACCGGACTCGGAATGGCACGAGACTCTGCGAGCGGCCTCCGTGTGCCAAGAATAGGCCACGGGCACAGCCGCGCCCAAAAATAACCGCCCGAAGGCCGGGGCGCCAAGTTCTTCCAGCGGATAAAGGCCACTAAAACGGGTGGGCTATAGCCTTGGGGGGTGGGGCTTGCCAACTTCGTCCGCCGGACACGGAATGGTGCGAGACTTTGTGAGTGGCCTCCGTGTTCCAAGAATAGTCCGCGGGCACAGCCACGCCCAAAAATAACCACCCGAAGGCCGGGGCACCAAGTTCGTCCAACGGAGAAAGTCCACAAAAACGGGTGGGCTATAGCCTTGGGGGGTGGGGCTGGCCAACTTCGTCTGCCGGACTCAGAATGGCGCGAGACTTTGCGAGTGGCCTCCGTGTGCCAAAAAATAGGCCGCGGGCACAGCCACGGCCAAAAATAACCGCCCGAAGGCCAGGGTGCCAAGTTCGTCCAGCGGAAAAAGGCCACAAAAACGGGTGGGCTATAGCCTTGGGGGGTGGGGCTGGCCAACTTCGTCCGCTAGACTCGGAATGGCGCGAGACTTTGTGAGCGGCCTCCGTGTGCCTAAAATAGGCCGTGGGCACAGCCGTGCCAAAAAATAACCACCCGAAGGCCGGGCCGCCAAGTTCGTCCAGCGGAAAAAGGCCACAAAAACGGGTGGGCTATAGCCTTGGGGGGTGGGGCTTTCCAACTTCGTCGGCCGGATTCAGAATGGCGCGAGACTTTGCGAGCGGCCTCCGTGTACCAAGAATAGTCCGCGGGCACATCTGCGCCCAAAAATAACCGCCCGAAGGCCGGGGCGCCAAGTTCGTCCAACGGAGAAAGGCCACAAAAACGGGTGGGCTATAGCCTTGGGGGGTGGGGCTGGCCAACTTCGTCCGCCGGACTCGGAATGGCGCGAGACTTCGCGAGCGGCCTGCGGGAAAAATAGGGGGCACAGCCGCTCCTCGCCAAGTTCGTCCAGCGGAAAAAGGCCACAAAAACGGGTGGGCTATAGCCTTGGGGGGTGGGGCTGGCCAACTTCGTCCGCTAGACTCGGAATGGCGCGAGACTTTGTGAGCGCCTCGTGCGCTTAGGCCGTGGGCACAGCCGTGCCAAAAAATAACCACCCGAAGGCCGGGCCGCCAAGTTCGTCCAGCAGAAAAAGGCCACAAAAACGGGAGGGCTATAGCCTTGGGGGGTGGGGCGTGCCAACTTCGTCCGCCGGATTCGGAATGGCGCGAGACTTTGCGAGCGGCCTCCGTGTACCAAGAATAGTCCGCGGGCACATCCGCACCCAAAAATAACCACCCGAAGGCCGGGGCGCAAAGTTCGTCCTACGGAGAAAGGCCACAAAAACGGGTGGGCTATAGCCTTGGGGGGTGAGGCTGGCCAACTTCGTCCGCCGGAATCAGAATGGCGCGAGACTTTCTGAGCGGACTCCGTGTACCAGAAATAGGCCGTGGGCACAGCGGCGCCCAAAAGTAACCGCCCGTAGGCTGGGGCGCCAAGTTCGTCCAGCGGAAAATGGCCACAAAAACGGGTGGGCTATAGCCTTGGGTGGTGGGGCTGGCCAACTTCGTCCGCTGGATTCGGAATGGCGCGAGACTTTGTGAACGGCCTCCGTGTGCCAAAAAATCGGCCGTGGGCAAAGCCGTGCCAAAAAATAACCACCCGAAGGCCGGGCCGCCAAGTTCGTCCAGCGGAAAAAGGCCACAAAAATGGGTGGGCTATAGCCTTGGGGGGTGGGGTGTGCCAACTTCGTCCGCCGGATTCGGAATTGCGCGAGACTTTGCGAGCGATCTCCGTGTACCAAGAATAGTCCGCAGGCACATCCGCGCCCAAAAATAACCGCCCGAAGGCCGGGGCGCCAAGTTCGTCCAACGGAGAAAGGCCACAAAAACGGGTGGACTATAGCCTTGGGGGGTGGGGCTGGCCAACTTCGTCCGCCGGACTCGGAATGGCGCGAGACTTTGCGAGCGGCCTCCGTGTGCCAAAAAAAGGCCGCGGGCACAGCCGCGCCCAAAAATAACCGCCCAAAGGCCGGGGCGCCATGTTCGTCCAACGGAGAAAGGCCACAAAAACGGGTGGGCTATAGCCTTGGGGATGGGGCTGGCCAACTTCGTCCGCCGGACTCAGAATGGCGCAAGACTTTCTGAGCGGACTCCGTGAACCAGAAATAGGCCGGGGGTGGGGCTGGCCAACTTCGTCCGCCGGACACGGAATGGCGCGAGACTTTTTGAGCGGCCTCCGTGTGGTAAAAATAGGCCACGGGCATAGCCGCGCCCAAAAATAACCGCCCGAAGGCCGGGGCGCCATGTTCGTCCAACGGAGAAAGGCCACAAAAACGGGTGGGCTATAGCCTTGGGGGGTGGGGCTGGCCAACTTCGTCCGCTGGATTCGGAATGGCGCGAGAGTTTGTGAACGGCCTCGTGCCAACGCCGCAATAATCGCGTTAACAATAACCGCCCGAAGGCCGGGGCGCCAAGTTCGTCCAGCGGAAAAAGGCCACAAAAACGGGTGGGCTATAGCCTTGGGGGGTGGGGCTGGCCAACTTCGTCCGCCGGACTCGGAATGGCGCGAGACTTTGCAAGCGGCCTCCGTGTGCCGAAAATAGGCCGCGGGAATAGCCGCGCCCAATAATAACCACCCGAAGGCCGGGCCGCCAAGTTCGTCCAGCGAAAAAAGGCCACAAAAACGGGTGGGCTATAGCCTTGGGGGGTGGGGCTGGCAAACTTCGTCCGCCGGACTCGGAATGGCGCGAGACTTTGCAAGCGGCCTCCGTGTGCCGAAAATAGGCCGCGGGAATAGCCGCTCCCCGCCAAGTTCGTCCAGCGGAAAAAGGCCACAAAAACGGGTGGGCTATAGCCTTGGGGGGTGGGGCTGGCCAACTTCGTCCAATGGATTCGGAATGGCACGAGACTTTGTGAGCGGCCTCCGTGTGCCAAAAATAGGCCATGGGCACAGCCGTGCCAAAAAATAACCACCCGAAGGCCGGGGCGCCAAGTTCGTCCAGCGGAAAAAGGCCACAAAAACGGGTGGGCTATAGCCTTGGGGGGTGGGGCTGGCCGACTTCGTCCGCCGGACTCGGAATGGCGCGAGACTTTGCGAGCGGCCTCCGTGTGCCAAAAATAGGCCGCGGGAATAGCCGCGCCCAAAAATAACCACCCCAAGGCCGGGGCGCCAAGTTCGTCCAGCGGAAAAAGGCCACAAAAACGGGTGGGCTATAGCCTTGGGGGGTGGGGCTGGCCAACTTCGTCCGCCGGACTCGGAATGGCGCGAGACTTTGCGAGCATCCTCCGTGTGCCAAAAATAGGCCGCGGGCACAGCCGCGCTTAAAAATAACCACCCGAAGGCCGGGCCGCCAAGTTCGTCCAGCGGAAAAAGGCCACAAAAACGGGTGGGCTATAGCCTTGGGGTGTGGGGCTGGCCAACTTTGTCCGCCGGACTCGGAATGGCGCGAGACTTTTCGAGCGGCCACCGTGTGCCAAAAAGAGGACGCGGGCACAGCCGCACCCAAAAATAACCTCCCAAAGGCCGGGGCGCCAAGTTCGTCCAGCGGAAAAAGGCCACAAAAACGGGTGGGCTATAGCCTTGGGGGGTGGGGCCGGCCAACTTCGTCCTCCGGACTCGGAATGGCGCGAGACTTTGCAAGCGGCCTCCGTGTACCAAAAAAATGAAGCGGGCACAAGCGCGACCAAAAATAACTGCCCGAAGGCCGGTGCGCCAAGTTCGTCTTGCGGAAAAAGGCCACAAAAACGGGTGGGCTATAGTCTTGGGGTGGGCTGGCCGACTCGAATGGCGCGAGACTTTGTGAGTGGCCTGCAGCCGTGGGCACAACCGCGTTTCAAAAATAACCGCCCCAAGGCCGGGCGCCAAGTTCGTCCAGCAGAAAAGGCCACAAAAACGGTGGGCTTATAGCGGCGGTGGGTTGGCGGCCGGACTCAGAATGGCGCGAGACTTTGCGAGTGGTGTCCGTACACCAAAAATAGGCGTGGGCAGAGCCGCGCCCAAAAATAACCGCCCGAATGCCGGGGCGCCAACATCGTCCAGCGGAAAAAGGCCACAAAAACGGGTGGACTATAGCCTTGGGGGGTGGGGCTGGCCAACTTCGCCGCCGGACTCGGAATGCCGCGAGACTTTGCGAGGGGCCTACCTGGGCCGAAAATAGGCCGCGGGCAAAGCCGCGCCCAAAAATAACCGCCCGAAGGCCGGGGCGCCAAGTTCGTCCACCGGAAAAAGGCCACAAAAACGGGTGGGCTATAGCCTTGGGGGGTGCGGCTGGCCAACTTCGTCCGCTGGACTCGGAATGCCGCGAGACTTTGGGGCCTGCAAAAATAGGCCGCAGACAAAGCCGCTGCTTAAAAATAACCGCTCAAGGCTGAGGCGCTAAGTTCGCCCAGCGGAAAAGGCCACAAAACGGGTGGGCTATAGCCTTGGGGCTGGTTTACCCTGTCACGGACTCGGAATGCGGCGAGACTTTGCTAGTGGCCTCCGTGTGCCAAAAATAGGCCGCGGGCAAAGCCGCGCCCAAAAACAACCGCCCGAAGGCCGGGAAGCCAAGTTCGTCCAGCGGAAAAAGGCCACAAAAACGGGTGGGCTATAGCCTTGGGGGGTGGGGCTGGCCAACTTCGTCCGCCGGACTCGGAATGCCGCGAGACTTTACGAGGGGCCTCCGTGTGCCAAAAATAGGCCGCGGGAAAAGCCGCGCCCAAAAATAACCGCCCGAAGGCCGGGGCGCCAAGTTCGTCCAGCGGAAAAATGCCACAAAAACGGGTGGGCTATAGCCTTGGGGGGTGGGGCTGGCCAACTTCGTCCGCCGGACTCGGAATGCAGCGAGACATTACGAGGGGCCTCCGTGTGCCAAAAATAGGCCCCGGACAAAGCCGCGGGCAAAAATAACCGCGCGAAGGCCGGGTCGCCAAGTTCGTCCAGCGGAAAAAGGCCACAAAAACGAGCGGGCTATAGCCTTGGGGGGTGGGGCTGGCCAACTTCGTCTGCCGGAATCGGAATGCCGCGAGACTTTGCGAGGGGTCTCCGTGGGTCAAAAATAGGCCGCGGGCAAAGCCGCGCCCAAAAATACCCCCCCGAAGGCCGGGGCGCCAAGTTCGTCCAGCGGAAAAAGGCCACAAAACCGGGTGGGCTTTAGCCTTGGGGGGTGGGGCTGGCCAACTTCGTCCGCCGGACTCGGAATGCCGCGAGACTTTGCGAGGGGCCTCCGTGTGCCAAAAATAGGCCGCGGGCAAAGCCGCGCCCAAAAATAACCGCACGAAGGCCGGGGCGCCATGTTCGTCCAGCGGAAAAAGGCCACAAAAACGGGTGGGCTATAGCCTTGGGGGGTGGGGCTGGCCCACTTCGTCCGCCAGACTCGGAATGCCGCGAGACTTTGCGAGGGGCCTTCGTGTGCCAAAAATAGGCCGCGGCCAATACCGCGTCCAAAAATAACTGCCCGAAGGCCGGGGCGCCAAGTTCGTCCAGCGGAAAAAGGCCACAAAAACGGGTGGGCTATAGCCATGGGGGGTGGGGCAGGCCAACTTTGTCCGCCGGACTCGGAATGCCGCGAGACTTTGCGAGGGGCATCCGTGTGCCAAAAACAAGCCGCGGGCAAAGCCGCGCCAAAAAATAACCGCCCGAAGGCCGGGGCGCCAAGTTCGTCCGGCGGAAAAAGGCCACAAAAACGGGTGGGCTATAGCCTTGGGGTGTGTGGCTGGCCAAATTTATCCCCCTAACTCGGAATGCCGCGAGACATTGCGAGGGGCCTCCGTGTGCCAAAAATAGGCCCCGGGCAAAGCCGCGCGCAAAAATAACCGCGCGAAGGCCGGGGCGCCAAATTCGTCCAGCGGAAAAACGGCACAAAAACGAGCGGGCTATAGCCTTGGGGGGTGGGGCTGGCCAACTTCGTCTGCCGGAATCGGAATGCCGCGAGACTTTTCGAGGGGCCTCCGTGGGCCAAAAATAGGCCGTGGGCAAAGCCGTGCCCAAAACTAACCGCCCGAAGGCCGGGGCGCCAAGTTCGTCCAGCGGAAAAAGGCCACAAAAACGGGTGGGCTATAGCCTTGGGTGGTGGGGCTGGCGCACTTCGTCCGCCGGACTCGGAATGCCGCGAGACTTTGCGAGGGGCCTCCGTGTGCCAAAAATAGGACGCGAGCAAAGCCGCGCCCAAAAATAACTGCCCGAAGGCCGGGGCGCCAAGTTCGTCCAGCGGAGAAAGGCCACAAAAACGGGTGGGCTATAGCCTTGGGGGGTGGGGCTGGCCAACTTCGTCCGCCGGACTCGGAATGCCGCGAGACTTTGCGAGGGGCCTCCATGTGCCAAAAATAGGCCGCGGGCAAAGCGCGCCCAAAAATAACCGCCCGAAGGCCGGGGCGCCAAGTTCGTCCAGCGGAAAAAGGCCACAAAAACGGGTGGGCTATAGCCTTGGAGGGTGCGGCTGGCCAACATCGTCCGCTGGACTCGGAATGCCACGAGACTTTGCGAGGGGCCTCCGTGGGCCAAAAATAGGCCGCAGACAAAGCCGCGCCAAAAAATAACCGCCCGAAGGCCGAGGCGCTAAGTTCGTCCAGCGGAAAAAGGCCACAAAAACGGGTGGGCTATAGCCTTGGGTGTGGCTGGCCAAATTTATCCCCCTAACTCGGAATGCCGCGAGACATTGCGAGGGGCCTCCGTGTGCCAAAAATAGGCCCCGGGCAAAGCCGCGCGTAAAAATAACCGCGCGAAGGCCGGGGCGCCAAATTCGTCCAGCGGAAAAACGGCACAAAAACGAGTGGGCTATAGCCTTGGGGGGTGGGGCTGGCCAACTTCGTCCGCCGGACTCGGAATGCCGCGAGACTTTGCGAGGGGCCTGCAGGGCGCGCTCAAGCCGCACCTAAAAATAACCGCCAAGGCCGGGCACCAAGTTCACCCGCGAAAAAGGCCACAAAACCGGGGGGGCTATAGCCTTGTGGGGTGGGGATGGCCCACTTCGTCCGCGGGAGTCGGAATGCCATGAGAATTTATGAGGGGCCTCCGTGTGCCAAAAATAGGCTGCAGGCAAAGCGAGCAAAAATAATCGCCAATGGCGGGGCGCCAACGTCGTCCAGAAGAAAAAGGCCACAAAAACGGGTGGGCTATAGCCTTGGGGGTTGGGGCTGGCCCACTTCGTCCGCCGGACTCGGAATGCCGCGAGACTTTGCGAGGGGCCTCCACGTGCCAAAAATAGGCCGCGGGCAAAGCCGGGTCCGAAAATAACCGCCCGAAGGCCGGGGCGCCAACTTCGTCCAGCGGAAAAAGGCCACAAAAACGGGTGGGCATTAGCCTTGGGGGGTGGGGCTGGCCAACTTCGTCCGCCGGACTCGGAATGCCGCGAGACCTTGTGAGGGGCCTGTAAAATAGGCCGGCAAAGCCGCCAAAATAACCCACCAAGGTCACGCCAAGTTCGTCCAGCGGAAAAAGGCCACAAAAACGGGTGGGCTATAGCCTTGGGGGGTGGGGCTGGCCAACTTCGTCCGCCGGACTCGGAATGCCGCGAGACCTTGCGAGGGGCCTCCGTGTGCCAAAAATAGGCCACGGGCAAAACCGCGCCCAAAAATAACCCACCGAAGGCCGGGGCGCCAAGTTCGTCCAGCGGAAAAAGGCCACAAAAACGGGTGGGCTATAGCCTTGGGGGGTGGGGCTGGCCAACTTCGTCCGCCGGACTCGGAATGCCGCGAGACTTTTCGTGGGGCCTCCGTGTGCCAAAAATAGGCCGCGGGCAAAGCCGCGCCAAAAATAACCACCCGAAGGCCGGGGCGCCAAGTTCGTCCAGCAGAAAAAGGCCACAAAAACGGGTGGCCAACTTCGTCCGCCGGACTCGGAATGCCGCGAGACTTTGCAAGGGGCTTCCATTTGCCAAAAATAGGCCGCGGACAAAGCCGCGCCCAAAAATAACAGCCCGAAGGCCGGGGCGCCAAGTTCGTCCAGCGGAAAAAGGCCACAAAAACGGGTGGGCTATAGCCTTGGGGGGTGGGGCTGGCCAACTTCGTCCGCCGGACTCGGAATGCCGCGAGACTTTGCGAGGGGCTTCCATTTGCCAAAAATAGGCCGCGGACAAAGCCGCGCCCAAAAATAACCGCCCGAAGGCCGGGGCGCCAAGTTCGTCCAGCGGAAAAAGGCCACAAAAACGGGTGGGCTATAGCCTTGGGGGATGGGGCTGGCCGACTTCGTCCGCCGGACTCGGAATGCCGTGAGACTTTGCGAGGGGCCTCCGTGTGCCAAAAATAGGCCGCGGGCAAATCTGCGCCCAAAAAAAACCTCCCGAAGGCCGGGGCGCCAAGTTCGTCCAGCGGAAAAAGGCCACAAAAACAGGTGGGCTATACCCTTGGGGGGTGGGGCTGGCCAACTTCGCCCGCCGGACTCGGAAAAAAGCGAGACTTTGCGAGGGCTCTGTGCTGTGGTTGAAGCGCGCAAAACCGCGCCCAAAAATAATCGCCCGAAGGCCAGGCCGCCAAGTTCGTCCATCGGAAAAAGGCCACAAAAACGGGTGGGCTATAGCCTTGGGGGGTGGGGCTGGCCAACTTCGTCCGCTGGAATCGGAATGCGGCGAGACTTTGCGAGGGGCCTCCGTGTGTCAAAAATAGGCCGCGCCCAAAAATAACCGCCCGAAGGCCGGGGCGCCAAGTTCACCCAGCGGATAAAGGCCACAACAACGCTTGGGCTATAGCCTTGGGGGGTGGGGCTGGCCGAGTTCGTCAGCCGGACACGGAATGCCGCGAGACATTGCGAGGGCCCTCTGTGTACCAAAAATAGACCGCGGACAAAGCAGCGCCCAAAAATAACCGCCCGAAGGCCGGGGCGCCAAGTTCGTCCAGCGGAAAAAGGCCACAAAAACGGGTGGGCTATAGCCTTGGGGGGTGGGGCTGGCCAACTTCGTCCGCCGGACTCGGAATGCCGCGAGACCTTGCGAGGGGCCTCCGTGTGCCAAAAATAGGCCGCGGGCAAAGCCGCGCCCAAAAATAACCGCCCGAAGGCCGGGGCGCCAAGTTCGTCCAGCGGAAAAAGGCCACAAAAACGGGTGGGCTATAGCCTTGGGGGTGGGGCTGGCCAACTTCGTCCCCCGGACTCGGAATGCAGCGAGACATTACGAGGGGCCTCCGTGTGCCAAAAATAGGCCCCGGACAAAGCCGCGGACAAAAATAACCGCGCGAAGGCCGGATCGCCAAGTTCGTCCAGCGGAAAAAGGCCACAATAACGAGCGGGCTATAGCCTTGGGGGGTGGGGCTGGCCGACTTCGTCTGCCGGAATCGGAATGCCGCGAGACTTTTCGAGGGGTCTCCGTGGGCCAAAAATAGGCCGCGGGCAAAGCCGCGCCCAAAAATACCCGCCCGAAGGCCGGGGCGCCAACATCGTCCAGCGGAAAAAGGCCACAAAAACGGGTGGGCTTTAGCCTTGGGGGGTGGGGCTGGCCAACTTCGTCTGCCGGACTCGGAATGCCGCGAGACTTTGCGAGGGCCCTCCGTGTTCCAAAAATAGGCCGCGGGCAAAGCCGGGCCCAAAAATAACCGCACGAAGGCCGGGGCGCCATGTTCGTCCAGCGGAAAAATGCTACAAAAACGGGTGGGCTATAGCCTTGGGGGGTGGGGCTGGCCAACTTCGTCCGCCAGACTCGGAATGCCGCGAGACTTTGCGAGGGGCCTCAGGTGCTGTGTCAACATACCGCTGCCCAAAAATAACTGGTCCGGGCGCCAAGTTCGTCCAGCGGAAAAGGCCACAAAAACGGGTGGGCTATAGCCATGGGGGGTGGGGCAGGCCAACTTTGTCCGCCGGACTCGGAATGCCGCGAGATTCTGCGGGGGCATCCGTAAAGTTAAAACAAGCCGCGGCAAACCGCAAAAATAAATCACCAAGGCCGGGCGCCTAAGTTCGTTCGCGGAAAAGGGCAAAAAAACGGGTGGGCTATAGCCTTGGGTGTGGCTGGCCAAATTTATCCCCCTAACTCGGAATGCCGCGAGACATTGCGAGGGGCCTCAGTGTGCCAAAAATAGGCCGCGGGCAAAGCCAAGAAAATAACCGCTACAAGCGTCAAGCGCCAAGTTCGTCCAGCGGAAAAAGGCCACAAAAACGGGTGGGCTATAGCCTTGGGGGGTGGGGCTGGCCAACTTCGTCCGCCGGACTCGGAATGCCGCGAGACTTTTCGAGGGGCCTCCGTGTGCCAAAAATAGGCCGCGGGCAAAGCCGCGCCCAAAAATAACCGCCCGAAGGCCGGGGCGCCAAGTTCGTCCAGCGGAAAAAGGCCACAAAAACGGGTGGGCTATAGCCTTGGGGGTGGGGCTGGCCGACTTCGTCCGCCGGACTCGGAATGCCGCGTTTTAGGGCCTGTGCCAAAAATAGGCCGCGGGCAAAGCCGCTCCCAAAAATAACCGCCCGAAGGCCGGGGCGCCAAGTTCGTCCAGCGGAAAAAGGCCACAAAAACGGGTGGGCTATAGCCTTGGGGGGTGGGGCTGGCCAACTTCGTCTGCCGGACTCGGAATGCCGCGAGACTTTGCGAGGGGCCTCCGTGTGCCAAAAATAGGCCGCGGGCAAAGCCGCGCCCAAAAATAACCGCCCGAAGGCCGGGGCGCCAAGTTCGTCCAGCGGAAAAAGGCCACAAAATCGGGTGGGCTATAGCCTTGGGGGGTGGGGCTGGCCAACTTCGTCCGCCGGACTCGGAATGCCACGAGACTTTGCGAGGGGCCTCCGTGTGCCAAAAATAGGCCGCGGACAAAGCCGCGCCAAAAAATAACCGCCCGAAGGCCGGGGCGCCAAGTTCGTCCAGCGGAAAAAGGCCACAAAAACGGGTGGGCTATAGCCTTGGGGGGTGGGGCTGGCCCACTTCGTCCGCCAGACTCGGAATGCCGCGAGACTTTGCGAGGGGCCTCCGTGTGCCAAAAATAGCCGCGGGCAATACCGGCTCCCAAAAATAACTGCCCGGGCCTGTTCGCCCAGCGAAAAAGGCCACAAAAACGGTGGGCTATAGCTATGGGGGGGCAGGCTAACTTTGTCCTACCGGACTCGAAAGCCGCGAGATTTTGCGAGGGGCATCCGTAAAACAAGCCGCGACAAAGCCGCTTAAAAATAACCGCCAAGGCCGGGCGCAAGTTCGTTCGGCGAAAAAGGCCACAAAAACGGTGGGCTATAGCCTTTGGGGCAAATTTATCCCCTAACTCTAATGCCGCGAGACATTGGCGAGGGCCTGCGGTGCCAAAATAGGCTCCCGGCAAAGCCGCGAAAAATAACCGCGAAGGCGGGCGCCAAATTGCCCAGCGAAAAACGGCACAAAACGAGCGGTATAGCCTTTGGGGTGGCTAACTTCGCCTGCCGGAATCGGAATGTCCGAGACTTTTCGAGGGGCCTCG
Source organism: Citrus cavaleriei (assembly GCA_030448925.1). Classification (NCBI taxonomy): domain Eukaryota; kingdom Viridiplantae; phylum Streptophyta; class Magnoliopsida; order Sapindales; family Rutaceae; genus Citrus; species Citrus cavaleriei. Next base: position 56,146 of record JAUJEN010000651.1, read on the forward strand.
GGGCCAAAATAGGGACAAAGCCGCGCCCAAAAATAACCGCCCGAAGGCCGGGGCGCCAAGTTCGTCCAGCGGAAAAAGGCCACAAAAACGGGTGGGCTATAGCCTTGGGGGGTGGGGCTGGCCAACTTCGTCCGCCGGACTCGGAATGCCGCGAGACTTTGTGAGGGGCCTCCGTGTGCCAAAAATAGGCCGCGGGCAAAGCCGCGCCCAAAAATAACCGCCCGAAGGCCGGGGCGCCAAGTTCGTCCAGCGGAAAAAGGCCACAAAAACGGGTGGGCTATAGCCTTGGGGGGTGGGGCTGGCCAACTTCGTCCGCTAGACCTTTAATGCCACGAGATTAGGGGCTGTGGTTAAAAATAGGCCGTAGACAAAGCCGCTAAAAATAACCGCCAAGCGCCGAGGCGCTAAGTTCGCTCCAGCGAAAAGGCCACAAAACGGGTGGGCTATAGCCTTTGGGGCTTACCTGCTCGCCGGACTCGGAATGCGGCGAGACTTTGCTAGTTGCCTCCGTGTACCAAAAATAGGCCGCGGGCAAAGTCGCGCCCAAAAACAACCGCCCGAAGGCCGGGAAGCCAAGTTCGTCCAGCGGTAAAAGGCCACAAAAACGGGTGGGCTATAGCCTCGGGGGGTGGGTCGATTGCCACGCCGGACTCGGAATGCCGCCAGACTTTACGAGGGTCCTCCGTGTGCCAAAAATAGACCGTGGGAAAAGCCGCGCCCAAAAATAACCGCCCGAAGGCCGGAGCGCCAAGTTCGTCCAGCGGAAAAATGCCACAAAAACGGGTGGCTAGCTTTAGGGGCTGGCCAATCTCGACCGAATGCAGCGCAGACATTACGAGGGGCCTGTAGTTAAAAATAGGCCTGACAAAGCTGCTGGCAAAATAACCGCCACAAGGCCGGGTCGCCAAGTTCGTCCAACGGAAAAAGGCCCCAAAACGAAGCGGCTTATAGCCTTGGGGTGGGGCTGGCCAACTGCCTGCCGGAATCGGAATGCCGCGACTTTGCGTAGGGGTCTCCGTGGGGGCTGAATAAATAGGCCAAAGCCGCGCCCAAAAATAACTGCCCGAAGGCCAGGGCGCCAAGTTCGTCCAGCGGAAAAAGTCCACAAAAACGGGTGGGCTATAGCCTTGGGGGGTGGGGCTGGACCACTTCGTCCGAGGGACTCGGAAGGCCGCGAGACTTTTTGAGGGGCCTCCGTATGCCAAAAATAGGCTGCGGGCAAAGCGGCGCCCAAAAATAACCGCCCGAAGGCCGGGGTGCCAAGTTCGTCCAACTGAAAAAGGCCACAAAAACGGGTGGGCTATAGCCTTGGGGGGTGGTGCTGGCCAACTTCGTCCGCCGGACTCGGAATGAAGCAAGACTTTGCGAGGGGCCTCCGTGTGCAAAAAATAGGCTGCGGCACAAACCGCGCCCAAAAATAACCGCCCGAAGGCCGGGGCGCCAAGTTCGTCCAGCGGAAAAAGGCCACAAAAACGGGTGGTCTATAGCCTTGGGGGGTGGGGCTGGCCAACTTCGTCCGCCGGACTCGGAATGCCGCGAGACTTTGCGAGGGGCCTCCGTGTGCCAAAAATAGGCTGCGGGCAAAGCCGCGCCCAAAAATAACCGCCCGAAGGCCGGGGCGCCAAGTTCGTCCAGCGGAAAAAGGCCACAAAAACGGGTGGGCTATAGCCTTGTGGGGTGGGGCTGGCCCACTTCGTCCGCCAGACTCGGAATGCCGCGAGACTTTGCGAGGGGCCTGTGCAAAAATCGCAAGCTGGGCAAAGCCGCGATCTAAAATAACCGCCCGAAGGCCGGGTCAAAAGCCAAGTTCGTCGCGGAAAAGGCCACAAAACGGGTGGGCTATAGCCTGGGGTGGGTTGGCTAACTTCGTCTGGCCGGACTCGGAATGCTGCAGACTTTGCGAAGGGGCCACCGTAAAGGACGCGGGCAAAGCCGCGCCAAAAATAATCACCAAGGCTTGGGGCGCCAAGTTCGGCCCAGCAGAAAAAGACAATAAAACGGTGGGTTATAGCCTTGGGTTGGGCTGATTGCCCGCCGGACTCGGAATGCCGCGAGACTTTGCGAGGGGCCTCCGTGTGCCAAACATAGGCCGTGGGCAAAGCCGCGCCCAAAAATAACCGCCCGAAGGCCGGGGCGCCAAGTTCGTCCAGCGGAAAAAGGCCACAAAAACGGATGGGCTATAGCCTTGGGGGGTGGGGCTGGCCAACTTCGTCCGCCGGACTCGGAATGCCGCGAGACTTTGCGAAGTGCCACCGTGTGCAAAAAATAGGACGTGGGCAAAGCCGCGCCCAAAAATAACCGCCCGAAGGCAGGGGCGCCAAGTTCGTCCAGCAGAAAAAGGCCATAAAAACCGGTGGGCTATAACCTTGGGGGGTGGGGCTGGCCAACTTGGTCCGCCGGATTCGGAATTCCGCGAGACTTTGCGAGGGGTCTCCGTGTACCAAAAATAGGCCGCGGACAAAGCCGCGCCCAAAATTAACCGCCTGAAGGCCGGGGCGCCAAGTTCGTCCAGCGAAAAAAGGCCACAAAAGCGGGTGAGCTATAGCGTTGGGGTGGTTGGTCACCGTCCCGCCGGACTCGGAATGCGGCAAAACTTTGTAAGGGCCTCAAAATATGGGCAAAGCTGCCGCCTGAAGAATAACCGACCGATGGCCGGGGCGCCAAGTTCGTCCAGCGGAAAAAGGCCACAAAAACGGATGGGCTATAGCCCTGGGGGGTGGGGCAGGCCCACTGCTTCCGCCGGACTCGGAATGCCGCGAGATTTTGGCGGCGCCTGCGGCGCTAGGGCCAGGTTGCGGGCAAAGCCGCCGCAGAAATAACAGCCCGGCGGGCGGGTGCCAAGTTCGTCCAGCGGAAAAAGCCACAAACACGGGTGGGGTATTGCCTTTGGGGGTTGTGCCAACTTCGCCCGGACTCGAATGAAGCAAGACTTTAGGGGCCTGCAGTAAAAAAATAGGCTGCGTGCAAAGCCGCGCCCAAAAGTAACCGCCCGAAGGCCGGGGCGCCAAGTTCGTCCAGCGGAAAAAGGCCACAAAAACGGGTAGGCTATAGCCTTGGGGGGTGGGGCTGGCCCACTTCGTCCGCCGGACTCGGAATGCTGCGAGACTTTGCGAGGGCCCTCTGTGCTGGTAAAATAGGCCCGCCGCCCAAAAATAACCGCCCGAAGGCCGGGGCGCCATGTTCGTCCAGCGGAAAAATGCCACCAAAACGGGTGGGCTATAGCCTTGGGTGGTGGTGCTGGCCAACTTCGTCCGCCGGACTCGGAATGAAGCAAGACTTTGCGAGGGGCCTCCGTGAGCAAAAAATAGGCTTCGGGCAAAGCCGCGCCCAAAAATAACCGCCCGAAGGTCGGGGCGCCAAGTTCGTCCAGCGGAAAAAGGCCACAAAAACGGGTAGGCTATAGCCTTGGGGGGTGGGGCTGGCCCACTTCGTCCGCCGGACTCGGAACGCCGCGAGACTTCGCGAGGGGCCTCCGTGTACCAAAAATAGGCCGCGGGCAAAGCCACGCCCAAGAATGACCGACCGAAGGCCGGGGCGCCAAGTTTGTCGAGCGGAAAAAGGCCACAAAAACGGGTGGGCTATAGCCTTGGGGGGTTGTGCTGGCCAACTTCGTCCGCCGGACTCGGAATGAAGCAAGACTTTGCGAGGGGCCTCCGTGTGCAAAAAATAGGCTGCGTGCAAAGCCGCGCCCAAAAATAACCGCCCGAAGGCCGGGGCGCCAAGTTCGTCCAGCGGAAAAAGGTCACAAAAACGGGTAGGCTATAGCCTTGGGGGGTGGGGCTGGCCCACTTCGTCCGCCGGACTCGGAATGCTGCGAGACTTTGCGAGGGGCCTCCGTGTGGCAAAAATAGGCCGCGGACAAAGCCACACCCAAGAATGACCGACCGATGGCCGGGGCACCAAGTTTGTCGAGCGGAAAAAGGCCACGAAAATGGGTGGGCTATAGCCTTGTGGGGTGGGGCTGGCCCACTTCGTCCACCAGACTCGGAATGCCGCGAGACTTTGCGAGGGGCCTCCGTGTGCCAAAAATAGGCCGCGGCAAAGCCGCGCCCAGAAATAACAGCCCGAAGGCCGGGGCGCCAAGTTCGTCCAGCGGAAAAAGGCCACCAAAACGGGTGGGCTATAGCCTTGGGTGGTGGTGCTGGCCAACTTCGTCCGCCGGACTCGGAATGAAGCAAGACTTTGCGAGGGGCCTCCGTGAGCAAAAAAGAGGCTTCGGGCAAAGCCGCGCCCAAAAATAACCGCCCGAAGGTCGGGGCGCCAAGTTCGTCCAGCGGAAAAAGGCCACAAAAACGGGTAGGCTATAGCCTTGGGGGGTGGGGCTGGCCCACTTCGTCCGCCGGACTCGGAATGCCGCAAGACTTCGCGAGGGGCCTCCGTGTACCAAAAATAGGCCGCGGGCAAAGCCACGCCCAAGAATGACCGACCGAAGGCTGGGGCGCCAAGTTTGTCGAGCGGAAAAAGGCCACAAAAACGGGTGGGCTATAGCCTTGTGGGGTGGGGCTGGCCCACTTCGTCCGCCAGACTCGGAATGCCGCGAGACTTTGCGAGGGGCCTCCGTGTGCCAAAAATCGGCCGCGGGCAAAGCCGTGCCCAAAAATAACCGCCCGAAGGCCGGGGCGCCAAGTTCGTTCGGCGGAAAAAGGCCACAAAAACGGGTGGGCTATAGCCCTGGGGGGTGGGGCTGGCCAACTTCGTCCGCCGGACTCGGAATGCTGCGAGACTTTGCGAAGGACGACCGTGTGTAAAAAATAGGACGCGGGCAAAGCCGCGCCCAAAAATAACCGCCCGAAGGCTGGGGCGCCAAGTTCGTCCAGCAGAAAAAGACAATAAAAACGGGTGGGCTATAGCCTTGGGGGGTTGGGCTGGCCGACTTCGTCCGCCGGACTCGGAATGCCACGAGACTCTGCGAGGGGCCTCCGTGTGCCAATCATAGGTCGTGGGCAAAGCCGCGCCCAAAAATAACCGCCCGAAGGCCGGGGCGCCAAGTTCGTCCAGCGGAAAAAGGCCACAAAAACGGATGGGCTATAGCCCTGGGGGGTGGGGCTGGCCAACTTCGTCCGCCGGACTCGGAATGCCGCGAGACATTGCGAAGGGCCACCGTGTGCAAAAAATAGGACGTGGGCAAAGCCGCGCCCAAAAATAATCGCCCGAAGGCTGGGGCGCCAAGTTCGTCCAGCAGAAAAAGGCCATAAAAACGGGTGGGCTATAACCTTGGGGGGTGGGGCTGGCCAACTTGGTCCGCCGGATTCGGAATTCCGTGAGACTTTGCGAGGGGTCTCCGTGTACCAAACATAGGCCGCGGACAAAGCCGCGCCCAAAATTAACTGCCTGAAGACCGGGGCGCCAAGTTCGTCCAGCAGAAAAAGACAATAAAAACGGGTGGGCTATAGCCTTGGGGGGTTGGCTGGCGATTGCCCGCCGGACTCGAATGCCACGAGACTCGCGAGGGGCCTGCAATCATAGGTCGGGGCAAAGCCGCCAAAAAATAACCGCCAAGGCCGGGCGCCAAGTTCGTCCAGCGAAAAATGGCCACAAAAACGGATGGGCTATAGCCTGGGGTGGGGCTAACTTCGTCCGGACTCGGAATGCCGCGAGACTTTGCGAAGGGCCACCGTGTGCAAAAAATAGGACGTGGGCAAAGCCGCGCCCAAAAATAACCGCCCGAAGGCTGGGGCGCCAAGTTCGTCCAGCAGAAAAAGGCCATAAAAACGGGTGGGCTATAGCCATGGGGGGTGGGGCTGGACAACTTGGTCCGCCGGATGGGCTATAGCCTTGGGGTGGCTGGCAACCGTCCGGACCTGAATGCCGCGAGACATTGGCGGGCCACCGTGTTAAAATAGACCGGGCAAAGCCGCCTTAAAAATAACCGACCGAAGGGCGGGGCGCCATGTTTGTCGAAAAAAAAGGCCAAAAAACTCGGGTGGGCTTTGGGGGTGGTTGGCCCACCGTCCGCCGGACTCGGAATGCCGCGAGACTTTTAAGGCCTGTGCCAAAAATAAGAAGCGACAACGCTAACTGCTCAAGGCCGGGCGCCAAGTTCGCCCAGCGGAAAAGGCCACAAAACGGTGGGCTATAGCCTTGGGGTGGGCTGGCCCGCCGTCTGCCGGACTCGGAATGCCGGGAGACTTACGAGGGACCTCAGGTTAAAAATAGGTTGCCGCGCTTAAAAATAACCGCCAAGGCCAGGGCGCCAAGTTCGCCCCGCGAAAAAGGCCACAAAACGCGGGTATAGCCTTGGGGTGGGTTGGCCAACTTCGTCCGCCGGACTCGAATGCTGGAGACCCGTGAGGGACCTGGTGCCAAAAATAGGCGGCCGCAAAGCCGCGCCAAAAAATAACCACCAGAAGGCCGGGGCGCCAAGTTCGTCCAGCGGAAAAAGGCCACAAAAACGGGGGGGCGATAGCCTTGGGGGCTGGCCGTCCGGACTCGGAATGCCGGAGACTTTGGCGACCTCCGTGTTAAAATAGCCGCCGCCCAAAAATAACCGCCCGAAGGCCGGGGCGCCAAGTTCGCCCCGCGGAAAAAAGGCCATTAAAACGGTGGCTATAGCCGGGGCGGGCTGGCCAACTTCGTCCGCCGGACTCGGAATGCTGCGAGACTTTGCGAAGGACGACCGTGTGTAAAAAATAGGACGCGGGCAAAGCCGCGCCCAAAAATAACCGCCCGAAGGCTGGGGCGCCAAGTTCGTCCAGCAGAAAAAGACAATAAAAACGGGTGGGCTATAGCCTTGGGGGGTTGGGCTGGCCGACTTCGTCCGCCGGACTCGGAATGCCACGAGATTCTGCGAGGGGGCTCCGTGTGCCAATCATAGGTCGTGGGCAAAGCCGCGCCCAAAAATAACCGCCCGAAGGCCGGGGCGCCAAGTTCGTCCAGCGGAAAAAGGCCACAAAAACGGATGGGCTATAGCCTTGGGGGGTGGGGCTGGCCAACTTCGTCCGCCGGACTCGGAATGCCGCGAGACATTGTGAGGCGCCACCGTAGTAAAAATAGACGGGCAAAGCCGCGCCCAAAAATAATCGCCCGAAGGCTGGGGCGCCAAGTTCGTCCAGCAGAAAAAGGCCATAAAAACGGGTGGGCTATAACCTTGGGGGGTGGGGCTGGCCAACTTGGTCCGCCGGATTCGGAATTCCGTGAGACTTTGCGAGGGGTCTCCGTGTACCAAACATAGGCCGCGGACAAAGCCGCGCCCAAAATTAACTGCCTGAAGACCGGGGCGCCAAGTTCGTCCAGCAGAAAAAGACAATAAAAACGGGTGGGCTATAGCCTTGGGGGGTTGGGCTGGCCGGACTCGGAATGCCACGAGACTCTGCGAGGGGCCTCCGTGTGCCAATCATAGGTCGTGGGCAAAGCCACGCCCAAAAATAACCGCCCGAAGGCCGGGGCGCCAAGTTCGTCCAGCGGAAAAAGGCCACAAAAACGGATGGGCTATAGCCTTGGGGGGTGGGGCTGGCCAACTTCGTCCGCCGGACTCGGAATGCCGCGAGACATTGCGAAGGGCCACCGTGTGCAAAAAATAGGACGTGGGCAAAGCCGCGCCCAAAAATAATCGCCCGAAGGCTGGGGCGCCAAGTTCGTCCAGCAGAAAAAGGCCATAAAAACGGGTGGGCTATAACCTTGGGGGGTGGGGCTGGCCAACTTGGTCCGCCGGATGGGCTATAGCCTTGGGGGGTGGGGCTGGCCAACTTCGTCCGCCGGACTCGGAATGCCGCGAGACATTGCGAGGGGCCACCGTGTGCCAAAAATAGACCGCGGGCAAAGCCGCGCCCAAAAATAACCGCCCGAAGGCCGGGGCGCCAAGTTCGTCCAGCGGAAAAAGGCCACAAAAACGGGTGGGCTATAGCCTTGGGGGGTGGGGCTGGCCCACCTCGTCCGCCGGACTCGGAATGCCGCGAGACTTTGCAAGGCCTGCAAAAAAATAAGCAGCGGACAACGCCGCCTAAAAATAATCGGTTCAAGGCCGGGGCGCCACGTTCGTCCAGCGGAAAAAGGCCACAAAACCGGGTGGGCTATAGCCTTGGGGGGTGGGGCTGGCCCACTTCGTCCGCCGGACTCGGAATGCCGGGAGACTTTGCGAGGGACCTCCGCGGTGCAAATAGGTCAGCCAAAGCCGCGCTTCAAAAATAACCGGCCAGGGCGCCAAGTTCGCCCCGGAAAAGGCCACAAAACGGGTGGGTATAGCCTTGGGGTGGGCTGGCTAACTTCGTCCGCCGGACTCGAATGCTGTGAGACCCGTGAGGGGACCTCAGAAAAAATAGGCCGCGGCAAAGCCGCGCCCAAAAATAACCACCCGAAGGCTGGGGCGCCAAGTTCGTCCAGCGGAAAAAGGCCACAAAAACGGGTGGGCTATAGCCTTGGGGGTGGTTGGCCCGCCCGGCCGGACTCGGAATGCCGGAGACTTTGGGACCTCAGTGTTAAAAATAGGCCGCGCCAAAGCCGCGCCAAAAATAACTCTCCGGCCAGGGCGCCAAGTTCGCCCCGAAAAGGCCACAAAACGGTGGGTATAGCCTTGCCTGGGGTGGGTTGGCTAACCGTCCGCCGGACTCGGAATGCTGTGAGACCCGGTGAGGGACCTCCGTGTGCCAAAAATAGGCAGCGGGCAAAGCCGCGCCCAAAAATAACCGCCCGAAGGCCGGGGCGCCAAGTTCGTCCAGCGGAAAAAGGCCACAAAAACGGGTGGGCTATAGCCTTGGGGGGTGGGGCTGGCCAACTTCGTCCCCCGGACTCGGAATGCCGCGAGACTTTGCGAGGGGCCTCCGTGTGCCAAAAATAGGCCGCGGGCAAAGCCGCACCCAAAAATAACCGCCCGAAGGCCGGGGCGCCAAGTTCGTCCACCGGAAAAAGGGGACAAAAACGGGTGGGCTATAGCCTTGGGGGGTGGGGATGGCCAACTTCGTCCGCCGGACTTGGAATGCCGCGAGACTCTGCGAGGGGCCTCCGTATGCTAGAAAATGGCCGCGGGCAAAGCCACGCCCAAAAATAACCACCCGAAGGCCGGGGCGCTAAGTTCGATCAGCGGAAAAAGGCCACAAAAACGGGTGGGCTGTAACCTTGGGGGGTGGGGCTGGCCAAATTCGTCCGCCGGCCTCGGAATGCCGCGAGACTCTGCGAGGAGCCTCCGTATGCCAAAAAATGGCTGCGGGCAAAGCTGCGCCCAAATATAACCGCCCGGAGGCCGGGGCGCCAAGTTCGTCCTGCGGAAAAAGGCCACAAAAATGGGTGGGCTATAGCCTTGGGGGGTGGGGCTGGCCAACTTCGTCCGCCGGACTCAGAATGCAGCAAGACTTTGCGAGGGACCACCGTGTGCCAAAAATAGGCTGCGGCCAAAGCCGCGCCCAAAAATAACCGCCCGAAGGCCGGGGCGCCAAGTTCGTCCACCGGAAAAAGGCCACAAAAACGGGTGGGCTGTAGCCTTGGGGGGTGGGGCTGGCCAACTTCGTCCGCCGGCCTCGGAATGCCGCGAGACTCTGCGAGGGGCCTCCGTATGCCAAAAAATGGCTGCGGGCAAAGCTGCGCCCAAAAATAACCGCCCGGAGGCCGGGGCGCCAAGTTCGTCCTGCCGAAAAAGGCCACAAAAATGGGTGGGCTATAGCCTTGGGGGGTGGGGCTGGCCAACTTCGTTCGCCGGACTCGGAATGCAGCAAGACTTTGCGAGGGACCACCGTGTGCCAAAAATAGGCCGCGGCCAAAGCCGCGCCCAAAAATAACCGCCCGAAGGCCGGGGTGCCAAGTTCGTCCAGCGGAAAAAGGCCACAAAAACGGGGGGGCTATAGCCTTGGGGGGTGGGGCTGGCCAACTTCGTCCGCCGGACTCGGAATGAAGCGAGACTTTGTGAGGGGCCTCCGTGTGCCAAAAATAACCGCCCGAAGGCCGGGGCGCCAAGCTCGTCCAGCGGAAAAAGGCCACAAAAACGGTTGGGCTATAGCCTTGGGGGGTGGGGTTGGCCCACTTCATCCGCCGGACTCGGTATGCCGCGAGACTTTGCGACGGGTCTCCGTGTGCCAAAAATAAGCAGCGGACAACGCGGCGCCCAAAAATAACTGCCCGAAGGCCGGGGCGCCAAGTTCGTCCAGCGGAAAAAGGCCACAAAAACGGGTGGGCTATAGCCTTGGGGGGTGGGGCTGGCCAACTTCGTCCGCCGGACTCGGAATGACGCGAGACTTTGCGAGGGGCCTCCGTGTGGCAAAAATAGGCCGCGGGCAAAGCCGCGCCCAAAAATAACCGCCCGAAGGCCGGGGCGCCAAGTTCGTCCACCGGAAAAAGGGGACAAAAACGGGTGGGCTATAGCCTTGGGGGGTGGGGATGGCCAACTTCGTCCGCCGGACTCGGAATGCCGCGAGACTCTGCGAGGGGCCTCCGTATGCCAAAAAATGGCCGCGGGCAAAGCCGCGCCCAAAAATAACCGCCCGAAGGCCGGGGCGCCAAGTTCGATCAGCGGAAAAAGGCCACAAAAACGGGTGGGCTATAGCCTTGGGGGGTGGGGCTGGCCAACTTCGTCCGCCGGACTCGGAATGCCGCGAGACTCTGCGAGGGGCCTCCGTGTGCCAAAAATAGGCCGCGGGCAAAGCCGCGCCCAAAAATAACCACCCGAAGGCCGGGGCGCCAAGTTCGCCCACTGGAAAAGGCCACAAAACGGGGTTGTAGCCTTGGGGTGGGCTGGCCACCGCCGCCTCGGAATGCCGCGAGATTCTGCAAGGCCACCAGATGCCAAAAATGGCTGCGGGCAAAGCTGCGCCCAAAAATAACCGCCCGGAGGCCGGGGCGCCATGTTCGTCCTGCGGAAAAAGGCCACAAAAATGGGTGGGCTATAGCATTGGGGGATGGGGCTGGCCAACTTCGTTCGCCGGATTCGGAATGCAGCAAGACTTTGCGAGGGACCACCGTGTGCCAAAAATAGGCCGCAGCCAAAGCCGCGCCCAAAAATAACCGCCCGAAGGCCGGGGCGCCAAGTTCGTCCAGCGGAAAAAGGCCACAAAAACGGGTGGGCTATAGCCTTGGGGGGTGGGGCTGGCCAACTTCATCAGCCGGCCTCGGAATGCCGCGAGACTTCAAGGGGGCCTGATGCCAAAAAATGGCGGCGGGCAATGCTACGCCCAAAAATAACCGCCCGGAGGCCGGGGCGCCAAGTTCGTCCTGCGGAAAAAGGCCACAAAAACGGGTGGGCTATAGCCTTGGGGGGTGGGGCTGGCCAACTTCGTCCGCCGGACTCGGAATGCCGCGAGACTTTGCGAGGGACCTCCGTGTTAGGTTGCCGCCAAAGCCGCGCCTAAAATAACCGCCTCAAGGCCGGGTGCAAGTTCGCCCAGCGGAAAAAGGCTACAAAACGGGGGTATAGCCTTTGGGGGTGGGTTGGCCAACCGTCCCGGACTCGAATGAAGCGAGACTTTGTGAGGGGCCTGCAAATTAACCGCTCAAGGCCGGGCGCCAAGCTCGCCCAGCGAAAAAGGCCACAAAATCGGTTGGGCTATAACCTTGGGGTGGGTTGGCCCACTTCATCCGCCGGACTCGTATGTCCAGACTTTGCGCGCGGCCTCCGTGTGCCAAAAATAAGCAGCGGACACAGCGGCGCCCAAAAATAACTGCCCGAAGGCCGGGGCGCCAAGTTCGACCAGAGGAAAAAGGCCACAAAAACGGTGGGCTAAAGCCTTGGGGTGGGTTGGCCAACCGTCCGGACTCGGAATGATGCGAGACTTCGTAGGGCCTGTGGTAAAAAATAGGCTGTCAAAGCCGCTACAAAAATAACTGGTCAAGGCCGGGGCGCCAAGTTCGTCCACCGGAAAAAGGGAACAAAAACGGGTGGGCTATAGCCTTGGGGGGTGGGGATGGCCAACTTCGTCCGCCGGACTTGGAATGCCGCGAGACTCTGCGAGGGGCCTCCGTATGCCAGAAAATGGCCGCGGGCAAAGCCACGCCCAAAAATAACCACCCGAAGGCCGGGGCGCCAAGTTCGATCAGCGGAAAAAGGCCACAAAAACGGGTGGGCTATAGCCTTGGGGGGTGGAGCTGGCCAACTTCGTACTGCCAGACTCGGAATGCCGCGAGACTTAGCGAGGGGCCCCCGTGTGCCAAAAATAGGCCGTGGACAAAGCCGCGCCCAAAAATAACCACCCGAAGGCCGGGGCGCCAAGTTCGTCCACTGGAAAAAGGCCACAAAAACGGTTGGGCTGTAGCCTTGGGGAGTGGGGCTGGCCTACTTCGTCCGCCGGCCTCGGAATCCCGCGAGACTCTGTGAGGGGCCTCCGTATGCCAAAAAATGGCTGCGGGCAAAGCTGCGCCGAAAAATAACGGCCCGGAGGGTGGGGCGCCATGTTCGTCCTGCGGAAAAAGGCCACAAAAATGGGTGGGCTATACCCATGAGGGATGGGGCTGGCCAACTTCGTCCGCCGGACTCGGAATGCAGCAAGACTTTGCGAGGGACCACCGTGTGCCAAAAATAGGCCGCGGCCAAAGCCGCGCCCAAAAATAACCACCGGACGGCCGGGATGCCAAGTTCGTCCAGCGGAAAAAGGCCACAAAAACGGGTGGGCTATAGCCTTGGGGGGTGGGGCTGGCCAACTTCGTCCGCCGGACTCGGAATGAAGCGAGACTTTGTGAGGGGCCTCCGTGTGCCAAAAATAACCGCCCGAAGGCCGGGGCGCCAAGCTCGTCCAGCGGAAAAAGGCCACAAAAATGGGTGGGCTATAGCCTTGGGGGGGGCCAATGGCCGGACTCGAATGCCGCGAGACTGTAAGGGGCCTGCAGCCAAAAATACCGCGAAAAGCCGCGCCCAAAATAACCGCCCGAAGGTCGGGGCGCCAAGTTCGCCCAGCGAAAAGGCCACAAAACGGCTTGGTTATAGCTTTTTAGGTGGTGGGTTGGCCAACTGTCCTGGCCGGACTTGGAATGCTGCGACCTGCGAGGGCCTCCGTGGTGCAGGCTGGGCAAAGCCAAGCACAAAAAAATAACCGCCTCAAGGACGGGCGCCAACTGCCCAGCGGAAAAAGGCCACAAAACGTGGGCTATAGCCTTGGGGTGGGGCCAACCGTCCGCCGGACTCGAATGCTGTGAGACCCGTGAGGGGACCTCCAGCAAATAGGCAGCGGCAAAGCCGCCAAAAATAACTCAAGGCTTGGCGCCAAGTTCGTCCAGCGAAAAAGGCCACAAAACGGGTGGGCTTAGCCTTGGGGTGGGCTTGGCTAACTTATCCGGGCCGGACTCGAATGCCGCTATGCGCGTAGGGCCTCAGGTGTTAAAATAGAAGCCGCGGCAAAGCCGCCGCGACAAGACAAATAACAAGGACGGGCGCCAACTTCGCCCAGCGGAAAAGGCCACAAAACGGGTGGCTATAGCCTTTGGGGTGGGGCTAACTCGCCCGCCGACTCGGAATGCTGTGAGACCCGTGAGGGACCTCCAGTTAAACTAGGCAGCGGGCAAAGCCGCGCCCAAAAATAACCGCCCGAAGGCCGGGGCGCCAAGTTCGTCCAGCGGAAAAAGGCCACAAAAACGGCTTGGCTATAGCCTTTAGGTGTGGGGCTGGCCAACTTCGTCCGCCGGACTTGGAATGCTGCGAGACCTTGCGAGGGGCCTCCGTGTGCCAAAAATAGGCCGCGGGCAAAGCCGCGCACAAAAATAACCGCCCGAAGGACGGGGCGCCAACTTCGTCCAGCGGAAAAAGGCCACAAAAACGGGTGGGCTATAGCCTTGGGGGGTGGGGCTGGCCAACTTCGTCCGCCGGACTCGGAATGAAGCGAGACTTCAGAGGGGCCTGTGCCAAATAACCGCCTCAAGGTCCGGGCGCCAAGCTCGCCCAGCGGAAAAAGGCTACAAAATGGGTGGGTTATAGCCTTTGGGGTGGGCTGGCCAACTTTCGTCTCGCCGGACTCGAATGCCGCGAGACTGTAGGGCCTCTGCAGTTAAAATACGCCGCGAAAAGCCGCTAACCGCTCAAGGCCGGGGCGCCAAGTTCGTCCAGCGGAAAAAGGCCACAAAAACGGCTTGGCTATAGCCTTTAGGTGTGGGGCTGGCCAACCGTCCGGACTTGAATGCTGCGAGACCTGCGCAGGGGCCTCAAAATAGGTTGCCAAAGCCGCCAAGACAAAAATAACCGCCGAAGGACGGGCGCCAACTCGGCCCAGCGGAAAAGGCCACAAAAACGGGTGGGCTATAGCCTTTGGGGTGCCGGACTGGAATGCTGTGAGACCCGTGGGGACCTCCTCAGCCAAATAGGAGCGGCAAAGTTTTTCAAAATAACCGGGGCCTGGCTACGCCAAGTTCGCCCAGCGGAAAAAGGCCACAAAACGGTGGGCTATAGCCTTTGGGGGGCGGGTTGCCAATCTCTATCCGCCGGACTCGCAATGCCGCGAGACTATTCGAGGGGCCTGTGGTGCTGGGACAGGCTGCAAAGCCGCGACAAAAAAAATAACCGCCTGGCGACGGGCGCCAACTTCGGCCCAGCGAAAAAGGCCACAAAACGGGTGGCTATAGCTCTTGGGGTGGGTTACCAACTTCGCCGGCCGGACTGGAATGCTGTGAGACCCGGAGGGACCAGGTTAAGTAGGTAGCGGCAAAGCTGCTACTAAAAATAACCGCCCAAGGCTGGGGCGCCAAGTTCGCCCAGCGAAAAGGCTACAAAACGGGTTATAGCCTTTAGGTGTGGGGTTGGCTAACTTCGTCTGGGCCGGACTTGAATGCTGCCTTGCGAGGGCCTGCAGTTGGGTTAAAAGGTCATGGGCAAAGCCGCACAAAAAATAACCGCCTCGACGGGCGCCAACTGGCCCAGCGAAAAAGGCCACAAAACGGGTGGCTATAGCCTGGGGTGGGCTGGCAACTGTCTCGCCGCCGACTGGAATGCTGTGAGACCCGTGAGGGACCTCCGTAAAGTTGTGGGCCAAAATAGGCAAGGGCAAAGCCGCCGCCTAAAAATAACCGCTCCAAGGCTGGGGCGCCAAGTTTGGACCCAGCCAAAAGGCCACAAAACGGGTGGGCTATAGCCTTTGGGGTGGGCTACAACTTCATCCGCCGACTCGAATGCCGCGAGACTGGAAGGCGGGCTCAGCCAAAAATAATAAAGGGCAAAATCGCGCCCAAAAATAACCGCTCGAATGCCGGGCGCCGATGTTTTGGGGGTGGGCGCCCAGCGGAGAAAGGCTACAAAAACGATGGGCTATAGCCTTTGGGGGTGGGTTGGCTAACCACCGGACTTTGAATGCCGCTACACTTCTGCGAAAGTGGCCTCCGTGATGCCAAAAATGGTGGGGCTGCCGCCGCCTAAAAAATAACGACGGCCGGGCGCCAAGTTCGCCCATGAAAAAGGCCACAAAACGGTGGCTATAGCCTAGGGGTGGCCACCCTCGCCCACCGGACTCGAATGTGAAGCGAGACTTTGCGTAGGGGCCCATATAAAAATGGCCGCTGGCAAAGCTGCCGCTTAAAAATAACCGCTCAAGGCCGGGCGCCAAGTTCGATCAGCGAAAGGCCAAAAACGGTGGCTATAGCAGCATGGGGTTTAAGCTGGCCAACCGTCCCTCCGGACTGGAATGCGGAGACTTTGGCGAAAGTGGGCCTGTGGTGCCAAAAATAGGCCGGGCCTGCCGCTTAAAAATAATCACCAAGGGCGAGGCGCCAAGTACGTCCAGCGAAAAAAGGACACAAAAACAGGTGGGTATATCCTGTGGGGGTGGGGCTGGCCAACTTCGTCCGCTGACCGGAATGCCGCTGACTTTACGATGTAGGGCCTGTTCAAAAATAAGAAGCCGCGGCAAAGCTGCCGCTAAAATAACCGCCTCAGGCTGCCAAGTTCGTCCCAGCGGAAAAAGGCCACAAAATGGGTGGCTATAGCCTTTGGGCTGGCTGGCTTGGCCCACCGACTCGGAATGCCGCGAGACTTATGTAAGGGGCCTGGTGCTGTGTAAAAATAGGTCAGGGCAAAGACGCCGCCTCAAAAATAATCGGCTCGCCGGGCCAAGTTCATCCAGCGAAAATAAAACGGGTGGGCTATAGCCTTGGGGGTGGGTACAACCGGCCGGACTTGAATGCCGCCACAGACTTTGGGTAGCCTCCGCACGCCAAAAATAGGCCGAAAGCGCCTAAAAATAACCACCGGCGGTCAAAAGCAAAACGTTCACCGAAAAAGGCCACAAAACGAAAGTCAGGCTATAGCCTTGGGGTGGGGTTGGCAAACTTCAGCCGGACTCGAATGCCATTCTACGGCGCGTAGGGCCTGCAGCCAAAAAAAGGACGCGGGTAAAGACGCGCCCAAAAATAACGCTTGAAGGCCGGCGCGCCAAGTTCGTCCAGCGGAAAAAGGCCACAAAAACGGGTGGGCTATAGCCTTGGGGGGTGGGGCTGGCCAACTTCGTACGCCGGACTCGGAATGCCGCGAGACTTTGCGAGGGGCCTCCGTGTGCCAAAAATAGGCCGCGGGAAAAGTCACCCCCAAAAATAATCCCTCTCAAGGTCGGGCCCAAGCAAAAACACGCGGCCCACCGAAAGGCCACAAAACGTGGTGGGCTTTAGCCTTGGGGTGGGGCTGGCAACTTCGCACGCCGGACTTGGAATGCAGATTTGCGAGTGGCCTCCAGGTGCCAAAACCAGGCAAGCCAAAGTCAGCACGGAAAATAACCTCCCAAGTCGGGCACCAAGTTCGTCCAGCGGAAAAAGGCCACAAAAACGGGTGGTCTATAGCCTTGGGGGGTGGGGCTGGCCAACTTCGTCCGCTGGACTTGGAATGCCGCGAGACTTTGCGTAGCGAGGGGGCCCTGCTGTTAAAATACCGGTAGGTCAGGGACAAAGCCGCCTAAAAATAACCACTGCCGGGCGCCAAGTTCGGGCTCCCACCGGAAAGGCCACAAAACGGGCTGTAGCCTTGGGGGGTGGGGTTGGCCCACGGCCTCGGAATCCATGAGACTTAGGGGCCTGTGGCGAACTAGTCGCAAGGGCAAAGTCAAGACGAAAAATAAATCACGCAAGGCCGGGCGCCAAGTTCGTCCAGCGGAAAAAGGCTACAAAAACGGGTGGCCTATAGCCTTTGGGGTGGGGCTGGCCAACCCGTCCGGACACGGAATGCCTACGCGTAGGGGCCTCCGGTGCCAAAAAACGACGCGGTAAAGACGCACCCAAAATAACTGCAAGGCCGGGCTGTTCGCCCACCGAAAAAAGGCTACCAAAACGGGTGGGCTATAGCCTTTGGGGGTGGGGCTGGCCAACTGCACGCCGGACTCGGAATTCGCGACGATTTTGCGAGGGGCCTGTGGAGCTGAACCAATTAGGTCTGGGCAAAGCCAAGACGGAAAAATAACCGCCCGAAGGGCGGGGCGCCAAGTTCGTCCAGCGGAAAATGCCACAAAAACGGGTGGGCTATAGCCTTGGGGTGGGGCTGGCCAACTCGTCCGCCGACTCGGAATGTCCGCGAGACTTTGGCGACGGGCCTCCGTGGTTCAAAAAGGCGCCGCCGTAAAAATAACCGCCCGAAGGTCGGGGCGCCAAGTTCGTCCAGCGGAAAAGGCCACAAAAATGGGTGGGGCTAGCTTTGGGGGTAGGGCTGGCTTTGGTCCACCGACCGAATGCCGCGAGACTTTGGGCGAAGGGCCTCAAATAGGTCAGGCAATGACGCGCTTCAAAATTACCGCCTCAAGGCCGCCAAGTTCGCCCAGCGGAAAATGCCACAAAACGGTGGCTATAGCTGCTTTGGGGGCCGGGCCTACTCCGGACTCGGAATGCCACGACTTCTTGATTTTTATGGGGCCTCTGTGGTACAGGCCAAAAATAGGCTGCGAAAATTCCACCAAGGTCGGGGCGCCAAGTTCGTCCAAATGAAAGGCCGGGGTTATAGCCCATTCTATTGACGCACCAAAATAACCGTTCGTCGGCTAATGCCGGCGGGCTGGCCAAACTCCGGAATAGGGGACGCGGGTAAAGACGCACTTGCCAAGGCCGGGCTTTCGCCCACCGAAAAAGGCCACAAAAATCGCTATAGCGGGTGGCTGGCCAACTGCACGCAGGCCTTTCAGGGCGGCCAAAAAAATGACGAAAAATTACCAAGGGGCACGCCACGGCAGCCTGGGGGTGGGTTGACCTGCAATCCGCCGGTCTGGAACAGGTCACGCGTAAAGACGCAAAATAATCAAATGGAAAAAAGTTCGTCCAAAAAGGCCACAAAATGGGCTATAGCCTTGGGGGCGGTGGGCTGCTGGATCGAATTACGATTTCTTTGAATACAGACTTCTGCGGCCAAAAATATGTCATGGCAAAGCCAAGACGGGAAAATAACCGCTCAAGGCCGAAGGTCAGCTAAGTTCGCCCAGCGGAGAAAGCCACAAAACGGTGGGCTATAGCCTTGGGGGGTGGGGCTGGCTAATCTGTCCCGCCGCCGACCGCTGGAATGCCGCGAGACTTTGCGTAGGGCCTCCGTGTGGTCCGCAAGGGCAAAGTCACGCCGAAAAATAACACCAAGGCCGGGCGCCAAGTTCGCCAGCGAAAAAGGCCACAAAAGGGTGGCTATAGCCTTGGGGCTGGTTGGCTTGGTCCACCGACTCGGAATGCCGCGAGACTTTGGAAGGGGCCTCCGTGTGCCAAAAATAGGTCAGGCAATGACGCGCTGCCGCTCAAGCCGGGCGCCAAGTTCGCCCAGCCGGAAAATGGCCACAAAACCGGGTGGGCTATAGCCTTGGGGTGGGCTGGCCATCCGCTGACCGGAGACTCCTCAGCAAAAATATCAAGCCGCCAAGTTTCCCGGAAAAGGCCAGCAAAAAACGGGGCTATAGCCTTGGGGGTGGGTTGGCCAGTTCACGCCGGACTCGAATGCCGCGAGAGTAGGGCCTGCAGCCAATTAAAAGTGGCTGGCAAAGCGCTAAAAATAAAAAAGCCGCCAACAAAACGGCGGCAATATAGCCTTGGGGGCTGGCTAATCATCGAATCGTCACAGACTTTGCCGTGCCCAGCGAAAGGCGCCGGACTTCGGGGGCTGGGACCGGGAAAAGCCAATTCGCAAAAATGGGCTGGGTCAAAATAAAAGCCTTCCGCTCAAGGCTGCTGCCGCCCATCCGAAAAGGCCACAAAACGCGCTATAGCTTTGGGGTGGGGTTGGCCAACCGCGCCGACTCGGAACGCAGCGATTTACGAGGCCCGTAGCAAAAAAGGACGCGGGTAAAGACGTGCCCAAAAATAACCGCCTGAAGGCCGGGCGCCAATTCCGGAAAAAATGCCACAAAACGGGTAAGCGGCGTTAGCTTGGGTGGGGCTGGAACTTTGCACGCCGGACACGAATGCCGCGAGACTTTTAGGGGACCTCAAAGCAAAAATAGGTCGGGCAAAGCCGACGGAAAATAACCGAAGGCCGGGCGCCAAGTTCCCAGCGAAAAAAGGCCAAAAACGTGGGCTATAGCCCGGGGTGGGCTTGGCCAACTTCGTCCCGCCGACCGGAATGCCAGATTTCACGAGGGGCCTGCGTGTCAGTAAAAATGCCGCAAAACCAGGCTCAAAATAACCGCCCGAAGGCCGGGCCATGTTCATCCAGCGAAAGGTTACAAAATCGGGTGGGCTATGGCGCTGGGGGGGGGTTGCCCAACTGCATACACCGGAATGTCGCGAGACTTTGTGAGGGCCTGGCAGCTAAAATATGTCACGCGAAAAGTCACTTTCAAAAAATAACCGGGAAGGGGCGCCAATCGTCTAATCGAAAAAGGACAAAACAGGTGGCTTTTGGCCGTTAGGGGGTGGGCTAATCTTTCAGCGCTGACTAATGCCATGAGACTTTGCGTAGGGTAAAGCAATTCAGGGTCATGGGCAAAGCCACGGAAAATAACCTCCCGGCTCGGGCGCCAAGTTCGCTCCAGTGGAAAAAAAGGCCACAAAACGGTGGGCTATCCTTGGGGGGTTGGCTAACTGTCCGCCGGACCGGAATCGCCGCCGAGATTCTCGCAGGGGCCTCCGTGTGCCAAAAGAAGTCCGCGGGCAAAGCCGCGACAAAAAATAACCGGCCGAAGGCCGGGGCGCCATGTTCGTCCAGCGGAAAAAGGCCACAAAAACGGGTGGGCTATAGCCTTGGGGGTGGGTTGGCTAACTGTCTGGGCCGGACTCCGAATGTCAACTTTTAGGGGCCTGTGCCAAAAAAAATAGGCTGCGGAAAATTCCACCTCAAAAATAACCGCCTGAAGGCCGGGCCAAGTTCGCCCAGCGGAAAAGGCCACAAATATGCAGGGCTATAGCCTGGGAGGGCTGGTCACCCTGTCCCGCCGGGATCGAATGCCGCAGACCCGCGAGGGGCCTGTAGAAAAATAGAACACGGGCAAAACCGCAAAAATAACCGCTCAAGGCCGGGCGCCAAGTTCGCCCAGCTAAAAAGGCCACAAAACGTGGGTTATAAATTGGGTGGGCTGGCTAACTTTCGCCTCCCTGTTCGGAATGCCGCGAGACGCGTAGGGGGCGTAGTGCAAAAAATAGGACGGGGCAAAGTTGCCGCCAAAAAATAACCCATCAGTCCTGGGCGCCAAGTTCGATCAGCGAAGGAAAAGGCCTCAAAACGGGTGGGCTATAGCCGTTTGGGGTGGGTTGGCCAACCGTCCGCCGGACTGGAATACCGCGAGACTTTGTAGGGCCTCCGTGCACAAAAAAATAGGACGCCGTAAAGCACGTACAAAATAACCGCCGCGTCAGCGCCAAGTTCGATCAGCGAAAAGGCCACAAAACGGGTGGGGCTATACTGGGATGGGTTAATAACTTTCGTCCGCCGGACTCGGAATGCCGCGAGACTTTGCGAGGGGCCTCCGTGTGCCAAAAATAGGCCACGGGCAAAGCAGCACCCAAAAATAACCGCCCGAAGGCCAGGGCGCCATGTTCGTCCACCGGAAAAAGGCCACAAAAACGGGTGGGCTATAGAATTGGGGGGTGGGGCTGGCCAACTTCGTCCGACGGACTTGGAATGCCGCGAGACTCTTCGAGGGGCCTCCGTATGCCAAAAAATGGCCGCGGGCAAAGCCGCACCCAAAAATAACCGCCCGAAGGCCGGGGCGCCAAGTTCGATCAGCGGAAAAAGCCACAAAAACGGGTGGGCTATAGCCTTGGGGGGTGGGGCTGGCCAACTTCGTCCGCAAGACGCGGAATGCCGTGAGACTTTGCGAGGGGCCTCCGTGTGCCAAAAATAGGCCGCGGGCTAAGCCGCACCCAAAAATAACCGCCCGAAGGCCGAGGCGCCAAGTTCGTCCAGCGGAAAAAGGCCACAAAAACGTGTGGGCTACAACCTTGGGGGTTGGGGCTGGCCAACTTCGTTCGCCGGACTCGGAATGCCGCGAGACCCTGCGAGGGGCCTCCGTGTGCCAAAAATAGGCCGCGGGCAAAGCCGCGCGCAAAAATAACCGCCCGAAGGCCGGGGCGCCAAGTTCGTCCAGCGGAAAAAGGCCACAAAAACGGGTGGGCTATAGCCTTGGGGGGTGGGGCTGGCCAACTTCGTCCGCCGGACTCGGAATGCTGTGAGACCTTGCGAGGGGCCTGCCGGTGTTGTAAAAATAGGCCACGGCAAAACCGCGCCAAAAATAACCCCCAAGGCCGGGCGCCAAGTTCGCCCAGCGAAAAGGCCACAAAACGGATGGCGCACAGGGCAGGCAAATCCTGTCCGCCGGTTCTCAATGCCGCAAGACATTGCGAGGGGCCTCCGTGTGCAAGAAATAGGATGCGGGCAAAGCCGAGCCCAAAAATAACCGCCCGAAGGCCGGGGCGCCAAGTTCGATCAGCTAAGGCCACAAAACGGTGGGGGTGGGGCTGGCTGGGCACGGCCCGCCGGACTCGGAATGCCGCGACTTTACGAGGGCCTGCAGTAAGCAGTAGGCCGCGGGCAAAACCGCTTGAAGGCCAAAAATAACCTCAAGGCCGGGCGCCAAGTTCGTCAAGCGGAAAAAAAAAACGGCCAAAACGGACGGGTTACGCCAGCGGGTGGCAAACCGGCTCACCGGTCTCGGAATGCCGCCAGACATTGCGAGGGGCCTCCGTGTGCAAGAAATAGGATGCGGGCAACGCCGCGCCCAAAAATAACCGCCCGAAGGCCGGGGCGCCAAGTTCGATCAGCAAAGGCCACAAAAACGGGTGGGCTATAGCCTTGGGGGGTGGGGCTGGCCAACTTTGTCCGCCGGACTCGGAATGCCGTGAGACTTTGCGAGGGGCCTCCGTGTGCCAAAAATAAGCCGCGGAAAAAGCCGTACCCAAAAATAACTGCCGAAGGCCGGGCGTCAAGTTCGTCCAGCCGAAAAAGGCCACAAAAACGGGTGGGCTATAGCCTTTGGGGGTTGGGCTGGCCAACTTCGTCCGCCGGACTCGGAATGCCGCGAGACTCTGCGAGGGGCCTCCGTGTGCCGAAAATACGCCGCGGCCAAAGCCACACCGAAAAATAACCGCCCGAAGGCCGGGGCGCCAAGTTCGTCCAGCGGAAAAAGGCCACAAAAACGGGTGGGCTATAGCCTTGGGGGGTGGGGCTGGCCAACTTCGTCCACCGGACTCGGAATGCAGCAAGACTTTGCGAGGGGCCTCTGTGTTGGTACAGCCAAAGCCGCGGGCCGCCACCAAAATAACCGCCCGAAGGCCGGGCCAAGTTCCTGCTTTACGGAAAAAGGCCGAAAACGGTGGCTATAGCGCCTTGGGGGGTGGCTGGCCACTCGTCCACCGGACTGGAATGGCAAGACTTTTGCCAGGGGGGCCTCCGTGTGCCAAAAAATAGGCAGCGCCGGGCAAAGCAGCACCCAAAAAAATAACCGTACAATGCCGGGCGCCAAGTTTGGCCCACCGAAAAGGCCACAAAAAACGGTGGCTATAGAATTGGGCTGGCCAATCTTCGGACGGACTTGGAATGCCGCGAGACCTTCAGGGAAATTTCCTCAGATCTCCAAAAATGCCGCGGGCAAAGCTACGCTACCAAAATAACCGGCCAAGGCCGGGCGCCAAGTTCGATCAGCGGAAAAGCCAATAAAAACGGGTGGGCTATAGCCTTGGGGGTGGGCTGGCAACTGCCTGCAAGACGCGAATGCCGTGAGACTTTGGCGAGGGGCCCAGGCGCCAAAATAGGCCGGCGTGGCGCGCGACCAAAATAACCGCCCGAAGGCCGAGGCGCCAAGTTCGTCCAGCGGAAAAAGGCCACAAAAGCGGGTGGGTTACAACCTGGGCCGGGCTGGCCAACTGTCAGCCGGGACTTCGAATGCCGCGAGACCCTGCGTAGGGGCCTCCGTGGTGTTAAATAGGCTGTGGCACAGCCGCTGCTAAAAATAACCGCCCAAGGCCGGGCGCCAAGTTCGCCCAAAGAAAAAAGGCCACAAAACGGTGGGCTATAGCCTTGGGTGGTTGGCTAACCGTCCGGGCCGACTCGGAATGCTGTGAGACTCCACGAGGGCCTCCATAAAGCAAAAATAGGCCACGGCAAAACCGCGTCCAACAATAACCCTCAAGGTCGGGCGCCAAGTTCGGTTCAAATGGAAAAGGCCACAAAACGGATGGGCAGCGCCTTTGGGGCGGCTGGCAAACTTGCTCTACCGTTCGAATGCCGCAAGACATTATGAAAAAGCCTCGTGGTAAAAATAGATGCGGGCAAAGCCGCCGCCTAAAACAATAACCGTGGCCAAGGCCGGGCGCCGAATTGAAAGCGGAAAGGCCACAAAACGGGTGGGCGGGTATAGCCTTTGGGGGTGGGCTGGCCAACTCGTCTCGCCAGACGCGAATGCCGCCGAGACTTTGCTAAAATTACCAGCCGCGATGCTGGGGCCTGGATAAGTATACCAAAATAACCGCTGAAGAAGCCGAGGCGCCAAGTTCGCCCAGCGAAAAAGGCCACAAAACGGGTGGCTATAGCCTTGGGGTGGTGGTTGGTTAACTTTCGCCCGCTGAATACCATGCAGACTTTCGCGGCCTGTGGTGCGGAAAATAGGCCGCGGGCAAAGCCGCTGCAGCAAGAAAAATAACCGCCGGCGTCCCCAAATGCGCCCAGTTTCAAAAAAGGCCACAAAACGGTGGGCTATAGCCTGGGGTGGGGCTGCTGTTCGTTCCACCGACTCGAATGCAGCAAGACTTTCGCGTAATTCTCCGTGCTGTAGACCCGGCAAAGCCGCGCCGAAAATAACCGCTCAAAGGCCGGGCCAAGTTCGCAGCAGAAAGGCCAAAACGGGTGGCTATAGCCTGTGGGTGGGCTGGCCAACTTGGTCCGCCGGATTCGAATGTCACGAGAATGCGCGCAGGGGCCGCGAACAGCAATAGGCCGTGGGCTGCCACGCCAAAAATAACCGCACGGGCGCTCGGGCGGCGTTCTGCCCAGCGAGACAAAAAACGGTGGGGTTATAGCTCGGGTTGGGCTGGCCAACTTCGTCCGCCGGATTCGAATGCCGCAGACTTTTCAGGGCCTGTACTGAAAAATAAGCCGCTCAAGCCGCCGCCTGCAAAAAATAACTGCCCGAAGGCCGAGGCGCCAAGTTCATCCAGCGGAAAAAGGCCACAAAAACGGGTGGGCTATAGCTTTGGGGTGTGGGGCTGGCCAACTTCATCCGCCGGACTCGGAATGCCGCGAGACTGTGCGAGGGGCCTCCGTGTGCCAAAAATAGGGCGGTGTAGCCGGGGTAAAGCTTACCACAACAATCGGCCCCGCTGGCCGAGGGCGCAAGCCTTCGCCCAGCGAAAAGGCTAATAACGGGTGGGCTATAGCTCTTTTGTGGGGCTAAGGCCTTACCACTTCGTCCGGGCCGGACTTCAGAATGCCGCAAGACCTTGTGCGGGCCTGCAGCGAAAAATAGTCACGGGACAAAGCGGCGCCAAAATAACCGGCCAAGGCTGGGCGCAAAGTTCGCTCGAAGCGGAAAAGGCCACAAAACGGGTGGGCTATAGCCTGGGAGGGCGGCACCCTCGCCTACGGATTTCAATGCCGCGAAGACATGGCGAGGCCAGAAAGAAAAAATAGGTCGGGCGGGCAAAGCGCCGCCCAATAATAACCGCCTCAAGGCCGGGCGCCAAGTTCGCCTGTTCAGCCGAAAAGGCCACAAAACGGTGGGCGGCAGCCTGGGGGGGGTGGCTAATCATTCTGTCTACCGGACTTGGAAATGCCGCGAGACTGTAGGGGCCTGTGCGTAAGAAAATGGGCGGGCCGACTAATAAAATAACACCTGGGCTCAAGGCCGGGCGCCAAGTTCGCCCAGCGGAAAAAGCGCCACAAAACGGGTGGGCGCAGCTTGGGGGTGGGCGGCCAACTTCCGGCCCGCCGGACTTGAATGCCGCGACTTTGACTCGCGGTGCCTCCGCGGTGTTAAAAATAGGCCACGCCGTAAAGTTGCAGATCAGTAAAATAACCGCCTCAAGGCCGGGCGCCGTTCAGTTCATGAAAAGGCCAGCAGAAAAAAGGCTGGGATAAACGGGTGGGCTATGGCCAACTTGGCCGGACGGAATGCCGAGATCCTTTGGCGCCTTTAAAAGGGTCAAAGCCGACTAAAAAATAACCGCCTCAAGTCCGGGGCCGGGTTCCAGGAAACGCCACAAAATGTCCAGGTTGACTTTCGTCTGGGCTGCTCGATTGGGAGGGCCTCGTAAAAAAATAGGTCAAGGGAAAAGCCGCCTCAAAAATAACCGGGCCGGGGTCGCCGTTCGCTTCAGGCGAAAAAAGCCACAAAATGGGTGGGCTATAGCATTGGGGTATTAGGCTACAACTTCGTCTCACCGGACTAAATGCAGCAAGACCTTGCGAGTCTGTGCCAAAATAGTCCGGCAAAGCCGCAGACTCCGTAAAATAACCGCCTGGGCGTCAGCCAAGTTCATTCAGCGAAAAGGGACACAAAATGGTGGCCAGGCTGGGTGGGCTGGCTACCATCCGGCCAGACCGGAATGCCGCGAGACTGTGGAGGGGCCTGCAAAAGCAAAATAGGCTGTGGGTACAGCCGCGCCCAAAAATAACCGCCCGAAGGCCGGGGCGCCAAGTTCGTCCAGCGGAAAAAGGCCACAAAAACGGGTGGGCTATAGCCTTGGGGGGTGGGGCTGGCCCACTTCGTCCGCCGGGCTCGGAATGCCGCGAGACATTACGAGGGGCCTCTGTGAGCCAAAAAATAGGCTGTGGGTAAAGCCGCGTCCAAAAATAACTGCGGTTCGAAGGTTGCCGGGCCCAAGCGCTTCGGCCCAGCGGAAAGGCCACAAAAACGGTGGGGTTATAGGGTTGGGGGTGGGCTGGTTAAGGTCAATTGCCTCGTTCGCCGGACGGGAATACCACGGTCGAGACTCGGAGGGGCCTGCCTGGGGGAAAATGTTGTCAAGCCGCCGCCGCCTGCCAACAATGCCCGGCGTCGAGGGCGCCAAGTTCATCCAGCGGAAAGGCCACAAAACGGGTGGGCTATAGCCTTAGTGTGGGGGTGGGCCAACTTCATCCGCCGGACTGAATGCCGCGAGACTGTGCGTAGGCCTCGTAGCCAAAAATAGGTTGGGGTAAAGCCGCTACCACAAATAACCGCCCGGCGTCGAGGCGCCAAGTTCGCCCAGCGAAAAGGCCACACAATTAACGGGTGGGCTATAGCCTTTGGGGTGTGGAGTTGGCCCACTTGTCCGGCTGGACTCAGAATGCAGTGAAGACCTTGCAAGGCCTCTCGCGGTGCTGAAAAATAGGCCAAGACAAAGCGGCGCCTAAAATAACCGCCAAGGCCGGGCGCAAAGTTCAGCGGAAAAAAAGGCCACAAAATGGTGTGGGCTATAGCTTGGGGTGGGGTGGGCTGGCCAACTTCGTCCGGCGGACTTGGAATGCCGCAAGATTATGGCGGCTCTCTCTGAAAAAATAGGTCGCGGCAAAGCCGGGGCCTGTAAGCCGCCGCCCAAAAATAACCGCCAAGGCCGGGCGCCAAGTTCGCCCAGCGGAAAAGGCCACAAAAACGTGGTACAGGCCTTGGGGTGGGCTGGCCAACTTCGTCCGGCGGACTTGGAATGTCAAGACTTTGCTCATGGCGCCTCTGTAAAGGCGGCCAGGGTCGCTGGGCAAAAGCCGCTACGCAAAAAATAACCGCCCGGCGTCGGGCGCCAAGTTCGCCCAGCGGAAAAAAGGCCAATAACGGGTGGGCGGTTATAGCTCAAGTGGAGCTTAACCACTTCGTCCGCCGGACTCAGAATGTCAGGACCTGCAAGGGGCCTCTGGTGTGTAAAATAGGTGTGGGCCGGCCGACAAAGCGGGCGTTTAAAAAATAAACCGCCAAGGTCGGGCAAGCAAAGTTCGTTTAGCGGAAAGGCCGGCAAAAACGGTGGGCTATAGCCTTTGGGGTGGGCGGCCAACTTCCAGCCCTGCCCGCCGACTGAAATGCAGCAAGATTCGCGAGGTCCTTCAGTGTGCCAAAAATAGGCCGCGGGCAAAGCCGCACCCAAAAATAACCGCCCGAAGGCCGGGGCGCCAAGTTCGTCCAGCGGAAAAGGGACACAAAAACGGGTGGGCTATAGCCTTCGGGGGTGGGCTGGCCAACTTCATCCGCCAGACTCGGAATGCCGCGAGACTGTGTGAGGGGCCTCCGTGTGCCAAAAATAGGCTGTGGGTACAGCCGCGCCCAAAAATAACCGCCCGAAGGCCGGGGCGCCAAGTTCGTCCAGCGGAAAAAGGCCACAAAAACGGGTGGGCTATAGCCTTGGGGGGTGGGGCTGGCCCACTTCGTCCGCCGGGCTCGGAATGCCGCGAGACATTACGAGGGGCCTCTGTGTGCCAAAAATAGGTGGGGTAAAGCCGGCCCAAAATAACTGCCCAAGGTCACGCTGCCAAGTTGCCCAGCGAAAAGGCCAATAAAAACGGGTGTGGCTATACGCTTTGGGGGTGGGGTTGGCTAACTCACGGACGCGAATACACGAGACCTTTTCAGAGGCCTGCAGCCAACAGGTTACGCCTGGCTGCGCCAAAAAATAACTGCCGAGGCGCCAAGTTCGCCCAGCGGAAAAAAGGCCACAAAAGCCGGTGGCTATAGCCTTAGGGGTGGGCTGCCAACAATCACCGGATCTCGAAATGCCGCAAGATTTTGTAGGGCCTGCAGCGTGCCAAAATAGGCCGCAGGAAAAGTCATTTCAAAATGTGCAACCGTCTAAGGCTGGGGCGCCAAGCCGTTCGTCTGAGCGAAAAAAAGCACAAAACAGGTGGGCTATAGCCTGGGGTGGATGGTTGCTCACCCGTACCGGACTCCGGAATGCCAAGACTTTTCGAGGGGCCTTCGTAGCAAAAAAATAGGCTGGCGGCATAGCCGCTGCCAAAATAACAGCTCAAGGCCCGGGCGCAAGTTCGCAGCAGCGGAAAAAGGCCACAAAAACGGTTAATATATAGTCGTTTCATGGTGGGTTGGCATCTCCGTCCGCCGGACTCGGAATGCGGCAAGAGTCAGGATGGGCCTGGTGCTAAAATAGGCCGCGGGCAAAGCCGCGCCCAAAAATAACCGCCCGAAGGCCGGGGCGCCAAGTTCGTCCAGCGGAAAAAGGCCACAAAAACGGGTGGGCTATAGCCTTGGGGGGTGGGGTTGGCCAACTTCGTCCGCCGGACTCGGAATGCCGCGAGACTTTGCGAGGGGCCTCCGTGTGCCAAAAATAGGCCGCGGGCAAAGCCGCGCCCAAAAATAACCGCCCGAAGGCCGGGGCGCCAAGTTCGGCCCAAAATGAAAAAAGGCCACAAAACGGTGGGTTATAGCCTTTGGGGGGTGGCCTGGCCCACTTCGTCCGCTGGTCTCGGAATGCCGCTGACATTGCGAGGGGCCTCTGCAGCAAAAGTCAAGCGCGTGGAAAGCCGCCGGCCAAAATAACCTACCTTAAGGTCACGGGCGCCGGAAGCTCGTTTAGCGAAAAAGCCACAAAACGGCGGGCTATAGACTTGGGGTGGGTTAATCTCAACTGGCTGACTGGAATGCAGCAAGACCTTGTGAGGGGCTCTGGTAAAAAAAATTGGGTCATGGGCAAAGCCGCTAAAATAACCGCTCAAGGCCGGGGCGCCTGGGGTTCAGGGCCATGGAAAAAGGCACAAAACGGTGGTGGCTATAGGGGGTAAAGGGACGCCAGCTCGTCTGTTCCGCCGGACTCTGAATGTCATGGTACTTTTCCCCTCGAGGGCCTCTGTAGCCAAAAATATCAGGCCGAGGGAAATGCCGCTACCAAAATAACCGCCCGAAGTCTGGGGCGCCAAGTTCGTCCAGCGGAAAAAGGCCACAAAAACGGGTGGGCTATAGCCTTGGGAGGTGGGGCTGGCCAACTTCGTCCGCCGATCTCGGAATGCCGCGAGACTTTGTGAGGGGCCTCCGTGTGCCAAAAATAGGCCACGGACAAAGCCGCGCCCAAAAATATCTTCCCGAAGGCCGGGGCGCCAAGTTCGTCCAACGGAAAAAGGCCACAAAAACGGGTGGGCTATAGCCTTGGAGGGTGGGGCTGGCCAACTTCGTCCACCGGAATCCGAATGCCGCGAGACTTTACGAGGGGCCTCCGTTTGCTAAAAATAGGCCACGGACAAAGCCTCGCCCAAAAAAAACCGCCCGAAGGCCGGGGCGCCAAGTTCGTCCAGCGGAAAAAGGCCACAAAAACGGTTGGGCTATAGCCTTGGCGGGTGGGGCTGGGCATCTTCGTCCGCCGGACTCGGAATGCGGCAAGAGTTTGTGATGGGCCTGTAGTTAAAATAGGTTGCAGGCAAAAGCTGCTGGCCAAAAATAATCTTCAAGGTCAAGCAAGTTCGCCCAGCGGAAAAAGGCTATTAAAAACAAGGGGCGGTATAGCCTTGTGGGTGGGTTGGCTAACTTCGCTCCGCCGGACTTGAATGGCGAGACTTCGGGGGCACTGTGCTAAAATTGCCGGGCAAGGCCGCGGCTCAAAAATAACCGCCGGGCCGGGCACCAAGTTCGCCCAGCGGAAAAAATACAAAACGGTGGGGTTATAGCCTTTGGGGTGGATAAGCCGTCCGACCTCGGAATGCAACGCGAGACTTTCGAGGGCCTGGGCCAAAATAGGCCGCGGCATAGCCGCCCAAAAATAACAGCCCGGCTACGGGCGCCAAGTTCGCCCAGCGAAAAGGCTGCACAGCAGGTTGGGCTATAGCTCATGGTGGGAAGGCATTCGGCCCGCCGGACTCGGAATGCGGCAAGAGTTTGTGAGGGCTGTGGTGCCAAAAAATAGGCCGCTGGCAAAGCCGCCGCCGTAAAAACCGCCACCAAGGTCAGCAAGTTCGCTCCAGCGAAAGGCCACAAAACAGGTGGCCATAGCCTTGGGGGGTGGGGTAACTTCGCCCGCCGGACTTGGAATGCCGCGAGACTTTCATGGCGGGCTGTGAAGCAAAAATAGGCCGACGGGCAAAGCCGCGCTTTACAAATAACTCTGGGCGCTCAGCGCCAAGTTCGCCCAGCGAAAAGGCCACAAAAACGGGCAGGCTTATAGCCTTGGGGGTGGATGGCCACTCTGGCGGCTGGCTCCGGAATGCCGAACGACATTGCGAAGGGGCCTTGTGCCAAAATAGGCTGGATAGCTGCCGCCTAAAATAACAAAGGCCTCGGGCGCACCAAGTTCGTCAGCGAAAAGCCACAAAACGGGTGGGCTATAGACTTGGGGGGGTTGGCATACTTCGTCCCGCCGGACTCGGGTCGCGAATGCAAAGACCTCAGAGGATACCTCCGCGAAAGAAAAATTGGCTGGAAGGGCAAAGCCGCCGCTTAAAAAATAACACCAAGGCCGGGCAAGGTCGCAAGTCTGCCCAGCGAAAAGGCCACAAAACGGGTGGGGTATAGCCTTGGGGGGTGGGATGGCTAAGCTCGGGTTCGTCCGGGGACCTAATGCGAGATTTTCCAGGGGCCTCTGTAGCAAAAGGGTGTAGGCAATGCCGCTTGTGCCAATCACCAAGTCTGAAGGCCAAGTTCTGGAGGCCACAAAACGTGGGTGGGCAGAGACTTTGGGAGGTGGCTGGCTAACTGCCCACGGACATGTCGCTGCGAGACTTTGCGGAGGGCCTGTAAAAAAATAGGCCACGGACAAAGTCCGCCTAAAATATCTTCCGGCGTCGGGCGCCAAGTTCGCCCAACGAAAAGGCCACAAAACGGGGGGCTGGCTATGCCTTGGGGGGGGTTGGCCAACTTCGTCCGCCGGGCAATGAATGCCGCGAGACTTACGAGGGGGCCTGCTGCTTAAAAAATAGCCACGCCGACAAAGCCGCCTAAAAACCGCCAAGGCCGGGCGCCAAGTTCGCCCAGCGGGAAAAAGGCTACAAAACGGTTATTACAGTTAGACTTGGGGTGGGCTAGCCTTGGGGTGGGGCGCCCGGCCGGACTCGAATGCCAAGAAAGACTTCAGATGGGCCTGTGGTGTTGTGGGCTGCGGCAAAGCCGCGCCAAAATAACCGCGGTCAAGGCCGGGCGCCAAGTCGGCCCAGCGAAAAGGCCACAAAACGGGTGGGCTATAGCTTTGGGGGTATACAACCGTCTGGCCGGAATCTTTCCCAGGGCTGCCGAGGCAGACGCGCCTCGGCCTGGAGTGGTGGTGCTAAGCCTAGGCTGGCCACTCGGGAATGCAATTCTTTGTGGGAGCCTCTCAGAAATAAAAATAGGCTAAAAATAATTACCAAGGCCGCGCTAAGTTCGGCACGGAAAAGTACAAAACGGGTGGGCGATAGCCTTTTGGGGGTGGGCTAACTGGCCCACTCGTCCGCTGCCTGAACAGACGAATAGGGACAAAGCTCGCCTGGCTGTATAGGCTGGCGAAAAGCCGCCTTAAAAAATAACCGGCCAAGGCCGGGCGCCAAGTTCGTTTATAGCGGAAAGCCACAAAACGGGGATAGCCTTTGGGGGTGGGTTGGCCAACCGCCGATTCTGGAATGCCGCGAGACTATGCGTAGGGGCCTGTAGAAAGCAAAAATGGGCAAAAGCCGCTACCAAAAAATTACCGCCCGCTGCCGGAAGGCCGGAGCCAAGTTCGTCTTCGCGAAAAAGGCCACAAAACGGGTGGCTATAGCCTGAGAAGTCGGCCCCCGCCCCAAAAAATGGACTCGAATGCGCCTGGGGGTGGGCGGCCAACTGACCTTTTTTTGGCGTAGGGCCTCTGGGCCGCAAGGCCGCCTTGCAAAAGCCACAAAGCCTAACCGGCTCAAGGCCGGGACGCCAAGTTCGTCCCGCAGAAAAAGGCCACAAAACGGGTGGGCTATAGCCTTGGGGGGTGGGGCTGGCCAACTTCGTCTGCCGGACTCGGAAGGTCATGAGCCTTTTGGCGCAGGTGCCTGCAGCGTAAAAATAGGCTGCGGGCATAGCCGCGCCCAAAAATAACAGCCTGAAGGCCAGGGCGCCAAGTTCGTCCAGCTGAAAAAGCCCACAAAAATGGGTGGGCTATAGCCTTGGTGGGTCGGGCTGGCCAACTTCATCCGCCGGACTCGGAATGCCGCGAGACTTCTGGCGAGATCTCCAGCCAAAAATCGGGCCACGGCCGTTGCCGCCAAAAATAGTCCGCCAAGGCCGGGCGCCAAGTTCGTCCAGCGGAAAAAGGCCACAAAAACGGGTGGGCTATAGCCTTGGGGGGTGGGGCTGGCCAACTTCATCCGCCGGACTCGGAATGCCGCGAGACTTTGCGAGGGGTCTCCGTGTGCCAAAAATCGGCCACGGGCCAAGCCGCGCCCAAAAATAACCGCCCGAAGGCCGGGGCGCCAAGTTCGTCCAGCGGAAAAAGGCCACAAAAACGGGTGGGCTATAGCCTTGGGGCGGCTAACTTCGCCGCTGGACTCGGAATGCCGCATGACATCTTTGCGAGGGGCCTGCGCAAGCAAATATAGGCCGGGACAAAGCCGCCACCAAAAAATAACCGCCAACGCCGGGCCAAGTTCGCCCAGCCGCTGGCTACAAAAACGCGGTGGGTTATAGCCTTGGGGTGGGGCTTACCACTTCGGGCCCTGGACTCGAATGTCCGCGAGACTTTGCGAAGGCCTCCGTGGTGCTAAATAGGCTACGGCATAGCCGCTGCCAAAAAAATAACCGCCTGAAGGTCGCGCCAAGTTCTTTCCAAATGAAAAAGGCTACAAAAACGGTGGCTATAGCTTTGGGGTGGGTTGTCCGCTGAATTCGGACCATACGGCGAGATCTTTGTGCGGCCTGGTGTTAAAAAACCAGGTCACGCGGGCAAAGCCGCTGCTTCTAAATTACCGCTCAAGGCCGGGCGCCAAGTTCGTCCGCCATGGCGGAAAAGGCTACAAAACGGGTGTGCTATAGCCTTGGGGGTTAGGGCTGGCCAACTTCAACCGCCGGCCGGACTCGAAGGTCGCGAGCCTTTGGCGCGTAGGTGCCTCCGCAGCCAAAAAATAGCTGCGGCATAAATGCGTTTAAAATAACAGCCTTCCAGGGCGCTGTTCGCTACCAAGTTAGCCTGAAAAAAGCCCACAAAATGGTGGGCAGGCTTGGTGGGTCGGGCGGCTAACTTCAACCGGGCCGACTCGGAATGCCGCGAGACTTCTTGCGAGATCTCCGTAGTAGCTAAAAATCGCCAGGGCTGCCGCGCTTAAAATAGTCCGCCAAGGTCCGGGCCCAAGTTCGTCCAGCGGAAAAAGGCCACAAAAGCGGGTGGGCTATAGCCTTGGGGGGTGGGGCGGGCCAACTTCGTCCGCCGGACTCGGAATGCCGCGAGACTTTGCGAGGGTCTCCGTGTGCCAAAAATAGGCCACGGGCAAAGCCGCGCCCAAAAATAACCGCCCAAATGCCGGGGCGCCAAGTTCGTCCAGCGGAAAAAGGCCACAAAAACGGGTGGGCTATAGCCTTGGGGGGTGGGGCTGGCCCACTTCGTCCGCCGGACTCGGAATGCCGCGACACGGCGTAGGGGCAGCAAATATAGCCGGACAAAGTCACGCGACCAAATAACTGCCGAACGCCGCGCCAAGTTCGCCCAGCGCAAAAGCGTGAAAAACGGGTTATGCAGCTTTGGGGTGGGGTTGCCTACTTCGGCCCGCCGACTGGAATGCCGCGAGACATTCTTTGCGTAGGGGCCCGCTGTGCCAAAATAGGCTACGGGCATAGCTGCCTGCAAAAAATAACCGCTTGAAGGTCTGGGGCGCCAAGTTCGCCCCAGCGAAAAGGCCATAAAACGGTGGGTTATAGCCTGAGGTGGGCTGGCTAACTCGTCTGGCTGACCGGAATGCCGCGAGACTTTGCGAGGGCCTCCGTGGTGCAGTTAAAATAGTCGCGGCAAAGCCGCCGATAAAAATAACCGCTCAAGGCCGGGCGCCATGTTCGCCCAGCAGAAAAGTCCACAAAACGGATGATATAGCCTTTGGGGGTGGGCTGGCTAACTTCATCCGCCGGACTGAATGTCATGAGATTATGGCGAGGGGCCTCTGCGGTGCTAAAATAGGCAACGGGCATAGCAGTTCAAAAAAAATAACCGATCAAGGCCGGGCGCCAAGTTCGCTTAGCAGAAAAGGCTACAAAAACGGGTGGGCTATAGCCTTGGGGTGGGGTGGGCTAACCCGCCCGCCGGACGCGGAATGCGGCGAGATTCATGTAGTGGCCACCGTGCAGCAAAAATACGCTGTGGTCAAAGCCGCGCTTGTAAAAATTACGCCTCAAGGACGGGCGCAAGCACGCCGGGAAAAAGGCCACAAAATCGGGTGTGGGCTAGCCTTTTGAGGGTGGCTGGCTAACTTCGTCCGCTGGTTCGGAATGCCGCAGACTTTTATGAGGGCCTGGTGTTGTAAAAAATAGGTCAAAGGGCAAAGCCGCCTAAAATTACCGCCTGGTCGGGCGCCAAGTTCGCCCAGCAGCGGAAAAGGCCAAAACGGTTCGCTTATAGCGTTAGTGGGCCCTACTGCCCGCCGACTGAATGCCCCGAGACTTTGGCGAGGGCCTCAGCTGTTAAAAATAGGTCAGGGTAAAGCCGCCCTAAAAAATAACCGGACCGGTCGCCAAGTTCGCCCAATGCGAAAAGGCCAAAAACAGGTGGGCTATAGCCTTGGGGTCATTGGCTAACTTCGGGCTCCACCGGACTCGAATGCCGCGAGACTTTGGCGAGGGCCTGTGCTGGGGGCAGCCAAAATAGGTCAAGAAAGTCACGCTGTAAAAAATTTCCGCCTATGGCGGGGGCGCCAAGTTCGTCCAGCGGAAAAAGGCAACAAAACCGGGTTGGCTATAGCTTGGGGTGGGGACTCTACACTCGTCACGGACTCGGAATGCCTTCTTTGCGAGGGGCCTGTGGTGCCAAAGAATAGGTCCGCGGTAAAGTTGCCGCTTCAAAATAACCGCCTGAAGGCCGGGCGCAAGTTCGCCCAAATGCGAAAAAAGGCCAAAAAGGGTGCGCCATAGCGTTAGGGGGGGTTGGCTAACTTCGTCCGCCGACTCGAATGCCACGAGACATTGTGAGGGGCTCGTAGTTAAAAAATAGGCCGCGACAAAGCCTTTCAGCCCAAAATAACCGCCTCAAGGCCGGGCGCCACGCTTGTCCAGCGAAAAAGGCCACAAAAGGGGTGGGCTATATGGGGCGGGCGAAGCGGGTTAGGGTTAGCTAACTTCGTCCGCCGGACTCGGAATGCAGCGAGACTTGGTTAGTGGCCTCCGTGTGCCAAAAATAGGTAAAGCCGGGCCTAAAACAATAACTGGTCAAGGCCGGGCGCCAAGTTCGCCCAGCGAAAAAGGCA
This sequence comes from Citrus cavaleriei, assembly GCA_030448925.1. Classification (NCBI taxonomy): domain Eukaryota; kingdom Viridiplantae; phylum Streptophyta; class Magnoliopsida; order Sapindales; family Rutaceae; genus Citrus; species Citrus cavaleriei. The sequence continues at coordinate 91,700 of JAUJEN010000651.1, forward strand.
ATAACGGGTGCGCTTATAGCCAGGGGGCTGGCCACTTCGGCTCGCCGGACTCGCGCAGAATGCCGCGAGACTTTGCGAGGGGCCTGCAGCCAAAAAATAGGTCATGGTAAGGCCGAGCCCAAAAATAACCACCCGAAGGCCGGGGCACCAGGTTCCTCCAGCGGAAAAAGGCCGCAAAAACGGGGGGGCTATAGCTCCTGGGGATAGGGCTAACTCTCGTCCGCCGACTGAATGTCATGAGACTTTATGAGGGCCTCTGTACTAAAAACCAGTTGCAAAAGCCGCTGGGCTGAAAATTACCGCTCAAGGTCACGCCGGGTCACGCCAAGTTCGCCCAGCGAAAAAGGCCACAAAACGGGTGGGCTATAGCCTTGGGGTGGGATCACATCTTCGTCACTGGCTCGAATGCCAAGAGTCCCGCGTAGGGGCCTGTGGTGCCAAAAATAGGTCATGGGTAAAGCTGCTAAAAAAATAACCGCTCAAGGTCGGGCGCAAGTTCGCCCAGCGAAAAAGGCCAAAGGCAAGGCTATAGCGAGTGTCATTGGGGGGGTTGGGGAAGGCTAATTTGCCCCGGGCCGACTCGAATGCCACGCAGACATTACTGCGAGGGGCCTATAAAAGTTAAAATAGGTCGATGCGACAAAGTTTAGCCTGCAAAAATAACCGCCCGAAGGCCGGGGCGCCACGGTCGTCCAGCGGAAAAAGGCCACAAAAACGGGTGGGCTATAGCCCGGGGTGGGTTAGCTAACTTCGCCGCCGGACTCGGAATGCCGCTGAGACTGCGGTAGGGGCCTCTATAAAACAACAGGCCGCGGGTAAAGCATACTTAAAATAACCGCCCGAAGGCCGGGGCGCCAAGTTCGTCCAGCGGAAAAAGGCCACAAAAACGGGTGCGCTATAGCCTTGGGGGTTGGGGCTGGCCAACTTCGTCCGCCGGACTCGGAATGCCGCGAGACTTTGCGAGGGGCCTCCGTGTGCCAAAAATAGGCCGCGGGTAAGGCCGAGCCCAAAAATAACCACCCGAAGGCCGGGGCGCCAGGTTCCTCCAGCGGAAAAAGGCCGCAAAAACAGGTGGGCTATAGCCTTGGGGGGTAGGGCTGGCCAACTTCGTCCGCCGGACTCGGAATGCCGCGAGACTTTGCGAGGGGCCTCCGTGTACCAAAACTAGGCCGCGCTCAAAGCCGCGCTGAAAAATTACCGCCCGAAGGCCGGGGCGCCAAGTTCGTCCAGCGGAAAAAGGCCACAAAAACGGGTGGGCTATAGCCTGGCTACATTTCTTCCGCTGGCTCGGAATGTCACAGATGAGGCCTGCAGCCAAAAAGGGTAAAGCTATGCCAGTAAAAATACCGCCACAAGGCCAGGGCGCCAAGTTCGTCCAGCGGAAAAGGCCAAAAAAAGGTGCGCTTATAGGTGGCTACGCCCTGGACTCGGAATGCCACAAGACTTTGCGTGGGGCCTCTGTGTACAAAAAATAGGCCGCGGACAAAGCCTCATCCAAAAATAATCATCAAGGCCGCCACGATGGTCCAGCGAAAAGGCCATGTGCGGGGTGCGCTTATACGCTGGGGGTGCTGAACAACTGCCCGCCGACTCTGAATGCCGCGAGACCTTGCGGGGGCCTCCAGGTGCCCAGTCTGCGGACAATGCCGCGCCCAAAAATAACAGCCCGAAGGCCGGGGCGCCAAGTTTGCCCAGCGGAAAAAGGCCACAAAAATGGGTGGGCTATAGCCTTGGGGGGTGGGGCTGGCCAACTTTGTCCGCCGGACTCGGAATACCTGGAGACTTTTATGCAGGGGGCCTGCTGTTAAAATGGGTCCGCTGGCAAAGCCGCGCCAAAAATAACCGCTCCCCGGCTCTAAGGCCGGGCGACAAGTCGTCCAGCTGAAAATGCCATAAAAACAGGTGGGTTATAGCCTGGGGAAGGCCCACTGGCCCGCCGACTCAGAATGCCCGAGACTTTTGCGTAGGGCCTGCAGGTGTTAAAAAACTAGCACCAGTCAAGGGCAAAGCCGCCCTAAAAATAACTACCCGAAGGCGGGCGCCAAGTTCGCCCAGCGAAAAAGACGACAAAAAGGGTGGGCTATAGCCTTGGGTGGGCGGGCCAACTGGTTCGGCCCCATTGGAATTCGAATGTCCAAGCGAAGACATTACAGGGCCTGCGGTGCCAAAGGCTGCGGACAATGCCGCCTAAAAAATAATCGCCAAGGCCGGGCGCCAAGTAGCGAAAGGCCACAAAAATAGGTGGGTTTTGGGGTGGTGGGTTGGCCAATTTGTCCGCCGACTTCGAATGCCGCGTATTTCGGGCGGGCCTGCTGTGTGGCCAGGTCAAGGTATTTAGGCAAAGCCGCTGCCCAAAAAATAACTGTAACAAGGCTACGGGCGCCAAGTTCGCCCAGCGAAAAGGCAAAACGGGTGGGCTATAACTCTGGGGGTGGGCTGGCTAACTTGGCCGGACTCGGAATGCATGAGCGAAGCTTTCGCGAGGGGCCTGTGTTAAATAGGCCGCGGCAAAGCCATACGCCTAAAAATAATTGCCCGGTTCAAGCCGTCGCCAGTTCGCTCCAGCGAAAAGGCCACAAAACGGGTGGGTTATAACCTTGGGGTGGGGCTGGCTAACCACCGTCTGGCCGACTCGGGAATGCCACGAAGGCCTTTGCGAGGGGCCTCGTGGGCGCCGCGGGCAAAGCCACGCCCAAAAATAACCGCCCGAAGGCCGGGGCGCCAAGTTCGTCCAGCGGAAAAAGGCCACAAAAATGGGTGGGCTGTAGCCATGGGGGGTGGGGATGGCCCACTTCGTCCGCCGGACTCGAACTGCAGCGAGACGGCAGGGCCTGTGCAGTTAAAAATAGACCGGAAAAGCTGCCAAAAAATAACCGGACTGGAAAGCCGCGAGACTTTGTGAGGGGCCTGTTGGTTAAATAATAGCCGCTGGGCAAAGCAGTTTCGCGCTTTCAAAAATAACCGCCCGGCAGGCAAGGGGCGCCAAAGTTCGCCAGCGAAAAAGGCCACGGGCAAGTTGCCTACCAAAAGTTCGGGTGGGTTATAGCTCAGCGGGTCGGCTAACTTCGTGTGGGATGCTGCGCAAAGCCGCTAACTTCGTTCGCCGGACCACAAAACGGTCGCCCAATGTAGACTTACGAGGGGGCCACTGTGCAAAATAGCACGGGTAATGCCGCGCTTCAAGAATAATCGCTCAAGGGGTTACGCTAAAGGGGCGCCAAGTAAAAATAATCGCTGTCCATTCCGCCGGAAAAGGCCAAAATGGGTGGGCTCATGTTTGGGGGTGGGGCTGGCCAAAAGCACGAAAGCTCATCGGACTAAAAATAACCGAAGGCCGCGACTTTGGTGGCGAGGGGCCGGCCCACCGTCCGGCCGACCTAGTTAAGAAGCCGCGGCAAAAGCCGCGCTAAAAATAATTGCCTGCCGGGCGGTGGGTTATGTACCGCTGGGAAGTTCGCCCAGGTGCCAAAACAGTTACCGGGTAATGCTGCCGCCAAGAATAACCGCAAGGTCACAAAATAAAATAAGCGGGTGGACTATAGCCTAGGGGGGGCTGCCCAGCCAACTTGTAAAGGGGCATCCGCCTCTCGACTCGGAATGCCGCGAGACTTTGCGTGGGGCCTCCGTGTGCCAAAAATAGGCCGCGAGCAAAGCCGCATCCAATAATAACCGCCCGAAGGCCGGGGCGCCAAGTTCGTCCAGCGGAAAAGGCTACAAAACGGGTGGGCTATAGCTTTGGCGGTGGATGGCTAACTGGCCCGCTGGACTCGGAATGCCGCGAGACTTTACGTGGGGCCTCGGTGCTGGGGTAGGCCGCGACAAACCCCGCACCAAGAATAATCACCAAGGCCGGGCGCCAAGTTCGGTTGCCGGAAAAAAAGGCTACAAACGGGTGGGCTAGGCCTTTGGGGTGGGCTGGCTAACATCGCCCGGCCGGACTCGAATGCCGCTGGATGCCTTTTGCAAGGAGCCTCTGTCCAGGTCAGCGGGCAAAGCACGCCTAGCGGGCAGCGTGGGTTGCCGGGCGCCAAGTTCGTAGCGGAAAAAGACGACAAAAAAGCGGGCTAACTTCCCGCAAAAGACATTAAGTTGCGCCTAAAAATAATCCCGGGCGCCAAGTTCGTCTCCAGCGCCAAGTGGGGCCCCAGAAAAATGCCGCTTTGCGAAGGGCAAAAACGCAGGCAAAGCTGGTGGTTGTAGCTATGGGGGATGTACTGGAATGCCGCCCCGCCGGACTCGAACTTCGCAGCGGAAAAAGAGACTTAAAACTTCGTCTGCGGGCCGGAGGGCCCCTCCAAAGCCAAGGCCGGGGCGCCAAGTTCGCCGGGCGCCAAAACCGTCCAAAAAAAGGCCACAAAAAATGGGTAGACCTAAGGGGAAGCTACTTAAAAAATAACCTACCAAGCAAAGCGGCCGCTCCAAGGCCAAAAGTGAACTTCCACAAAACGAAAACGGCAATGGGGGCTTAGCTGGGGTGGGATACAACTTCGCGGGGGTGGGGTTGGCCATCTCGTTCCGGCCGGATTCGCCGGAATGCCGCGAGATCGAAAAATACCGGAAGCAATGAATAGACTACAGCGAAAAAGGCCACAAAATGTAGGGGCTAACTGTGCCGAGTTTGCGTAGATATGCCTGGAAAAGTCCAGCGAAAAAGGCTGCCAGGTGGACGGAAAGGCCACAAAACGGGTCTGGCCAATTTATCTTCAACCGGGCTGGAAAAGACTAAAAAATAGTCCGCTGACACCGCCCATGCCGGGCGCCAAGTTCGCCCAGCGAAAAGGCCACAAAACGCTGCCCGTGCCGCGCCTCCGCGGTGCTGGGGTAAGACAATTCGGTGGGCTGGTGGCTTAGGGGGTGGGTTGTGGCCTTGGGGTGGCTGGCCAACGTCTGCCGGACTCGGAATGCCGCTGGCCTTGCAAGGAGCCCGGTGCCGTGGGCCAAAAATAGGCCAAGCCAAAGCGGAAAGGCCAATAAAAAACGCCACATGGGGTCGCCCGCCGATGGCCCACTTCGTCCGGGCCGGATCTGCAGCGAGACTCCTTTGCGAAATTTTGCAGCAAAAAAGGACGTGTGTGGCCAAAAGCCGCCAAAAAATAACCGCCCAAGGTCGGGCGCTAAGTTCATCAGCGAAAAAGGCTACAAAAATGGTGGCGCCTTGGGGTGGGTTGGCTACAACCGCCGGACCGGAATGCAGCGAGACTTTTGGCGAGACTTTAATAGGCCTGCAGGTCAGAGGAAAGCTACCAAAAAAGGCCGGAAAAAGCCGCTGTGAGGGCCTGGTTGTTAAAACAGTAACCACCAAGGGCAGGGGCGCCAAGTAGGCCGGAAAGGCCGCAAACGGGTGGGCTATAGCCTGGGGGTGGGATGGCCAACTGTCCCGGGCCGGACTCGGACGCGAGATTCTACGAGGGGCCACCGTGCTGCCAAAATAGGGGCAATGCCACAAGAATAACAAGGCTGGGGGCGCCAAGTCGCTTTCAGCAAAAAGGCTACAAAATGGGTGGGTTATAACCTGGGGGTACACAATCTCGCCCGGCCGACTCTAAGGCTTTAGATTTTGTAGGGCCTGCAAAAATAGGCGCCGCAAAGCCGCTACTAAAATAACTGCCCAATGCCGGGCGCCAAGTTCGCTCCAGCGGAAAAGGCTACAAAACGGTGACTATAGCCTAGGGGGTGGGGTTGGCTAACTTATCCGCCCGACCGAATGCCGCGAGACTTTGCGTAGGCCTCTGCAAAAGTCATGCTGCAAAGCCGCTAATAATAACCGCCCGAAGGCCGGGGCGCCAAGTTCGTCCAGCGGAAAAAGGCCAAAAAACGGGTGGGCTATAGCCTTGGCGGTGGGGCTGGCCAACTTCGTCCGCTGACCGAATGCCGCGATTCACGAGGGGCCTGCAGCAAAATGTAAAAATAGGCCGCGACAAACCCGCACTCCAAGAATAATCACCTGGGGGTCGCCAAGTTCGCTGGCAAAAAGGCCACACAAACGGGTGGGCTATAGCATTGGGGGGTGTGGCTGGCCAACATCGTCCGCCGGACTCGGAATGCCGCTGGCCTTTGCAAGAGCCTGTGCTAAAATAGGCCGCGGCAAAGCTACTTCAAAATAACTGCCCGGAAGGCGTCGGCGCCAAGTTCGCTCCAGCGGGAAAAAAAGGCCACAAAACGTGGGCTATAACTTGGGGAAGGCCAACTTCGCCCGCCGGATTCTCGGAATGCCACGAGCCTTGCGAGTAGGGCCTGCGGTGTTAAAAATAGGCAGCAGGCAAAGCCATAAAAAAATAACGGCCCCAAGGCCGGGCTAAGTTCGCCCACCGGAAAAGGCCACAAAACGGGTGGGTTGTGGCCAGCTGGGGGATGGCCCACTTCGTCCGCCGGACTCGAACTGCAGCGCGACTTTGCGAGGGGCCTGTGCTGTATGTGGCAGACCGCGAAAAGCCATACAAAAATAACCGCCAAGGCCGGGCGCCAAGTTCAACCAGCGGAAAAAGGCCACACACACGGGTGGGCTATAGCCTTGGGAGGTGGGCTGGACAAACTTACCGGCCGACTCGGAATGCCGCGAGATTTTGGCGTAGGGCCTGTGTGCCAAAAATAGGCCTCGAGCAGCCGCCTAAAAATAATTACCAAGGCCGGGCGCCAAGTTCGCCCAGCGAAAAAGGCCACAAAACGGTGGGCTATAGCTGGGGTGGGCTGGCCAATTTCGCCCGGCCGGACTCGGAATGTTGCGATACTTAGCGAGGGGCCTGTACCAGGCCAAAATAGTACAATAGCCGCTGGCAAACCTGCCACGTAAGAATAACCACCATGGCCGGGCGCCAAGTTCGCCCAGCGGAAAACGCCACAAAACGGTGGGCTATGGTGGCCTTGGGGGCGGGCTATAACAACCCCGTCCGCCGACTCGGAATGCCGCGATTCTTGCGAGAGCTCGCGTAGTTAATAGGCTGGCAAAGCCGCCGGGTGGCCAAAATAACTGCCCGGGTCAGCGCCAAGTTCGCCCAGCGGAAAAAGCCACAAACGGTGGGCTATCGCGGGGGTGGGTGGCCAATCTTCGTCCGCCGACTTCGGAATGCCGCAAGACTTCTGCGTAGGGGCTTCGTGTGTTGTAAAATAGGCCAAGTTGCCTGCCAAAAATAACCACCAAGGCCGGGGCGCCAAGTTCGTCCAGCGGAAAAAGGCCACAAAAACGGGTGGGCTATAGCCTTGGGGGGTGGCGCTGGCCAACTTCGGACTCGGAATGCCGCGAGACTTTGCGAGGGGCCTCCGTGTGCCAAAAATAGGCCGCGGGCAAAGCCGCGCCCAAAAATAACCGCCCGAAGGCCGGGGCGCCAAGTTCGTCCAGCGGAAAAAGGCCACAAAACCGGGTGGGCTATAGCCTTGGGGGTGGGGCTGGCCAACTTCGTCGGACTCGGAATGCCGCGAGACTTTGCGTGGGGCCTGTACAGCAGTTGGCAAACTCACGCCAGAATAACCACCAAGGCCGGGCCAAGTTCGCCCATCGGAAAAGGCCACAAAACGGGGGTTATGGTTTGGGGGGTTGGTCCCCACCATTCGGTCCGGCCGGACTTCGGAATGCAAGGACTTTGCGAGAGCCTGCAGTTTGAAAAAAATAGGTGGCTGAAGTTGCAAAGCCGCTTGCCTAAAATAACTGCCCGGCGGGCCAAGGTCACGCCAAGTTCGCCCAGCGAAAGGTTACAAAACGGGTGGGCTATAGCTGGGGGTTGGCTAACTTCGTCCGCCGACTCGAATGCCGCAAGACTTCGCGACTCTCAGATGCTGGGGCCGCTGCCAGGTCATACGGGGCCGCAAGACCCAAAAATAACCACCAAGGCCGGGCGCCAAGTTCGCCCAGCGGAAAAAAAGGCCACAAAACGGGTGGGCTATAGCCTTTGGGGTGGCTATTAACTTCCCGGGCCGACTCGGAATGCCTCGCGAGATTTTGAGAGGGCCTGTGGTGCCAAAAATAGCCGCGGGCGCAGCACCAGAAAATAACCAAGGCCGGGTGCTAAGTTTGTCCAGCGGAAAATGCCGCAAAAACGGGTGGGCTATAGCCTTGGGGGGATGGGCAACTTCGTCCGCCGGACTCGGAATGGCGCGAGACTTTCCGAGGTGCCTCCGCAAAAATAGCGCGCCATGCCGATTCCAAAATAACCTACCAAGGCCGGGCGCCAAGTTCGGCCTTGTGCGTAAAAAGGCCACGTAAACGGTGGGCTATAGCCTTGCGCCGGGCTGGCCAACTTCATCCGCCAGACTCAATGGTACGAAGCCGAGGCACCTGCCAGTACTAAAAATAGGCCGCGGCACAGCCACGCCTAAAATAATCTGCCCGGCGGCCGGGTGCCAAGTTCGCCCAGCGGAAAAAGCCCACAAAACGGGTGGGCTATAGCTGGGGTAAAGGAAGGCCAACTTCATCCGCCGCACTGAATGGCGCGCAGACTTGCAAGGCAACTCAGGTACCAAAATAGACGCGGGTACAGCCGCCTAAAAAATAACCGCTCAAGGTCACGCCAAGTTTGTTCAATGCTAAATAAAGTATTAAAACGGGTACAGGCGGGCTACAACTGGCCAACTCGGCTCCGGGCCAAAGTGTAAATGGCGAGACTTTCCTAGGTGCCTGTTCAGTTCTGGGTAAATCCACAGTTTGGCACAGCCGATTGTGTCAAAAATAACCGCCCGAAGGCCGGGGCGCCAAGTCCTCCAGCGGAAAAGGCCACTAAAACTGGTGGGGCTATAGACTTCGGGGGTGGGGCTCGCCAACTTCGGCCCGCCGACTGGAATGGCGCCAGACTTCGCGACCTACGTTGCTGTAAAATAGGGCCGCTGGAACAGCCGCACAAAAAATAACCGCGCTGGCACGGGTGCCAAGTTTGTTCAGCGGAAAATGCCGAAAACGGTGGGCTATAGCCTGGGTGGGCGGGTAAAATGGCCCGCCGACTCGGAATGGTGCGAGACTTTCCAGGCGCCCGTGAAATTTAAAAATAGCCGCGGCACAGCCAAGACTCAAAAATACCCGCCAAGGCCGGGCACCAAGTTCGCCCAGCGTAAAAGGCCACAAAAACGAAAAGTGGGTATAGCCTTTGGGTGCCGGGCTGGCCAACTCGGCTCGCCGACTCGGAATGGCGCGAAGCTCGAAAAGCCTGCAGGCTGTGTGTAACAAAATAGCCGCGGCACAGCCGCTTCCAAATAACCGCCTAATGCCGGGCGCCAAGTTCGGCCCAGCGAAAAAGGCGGTGGGCTACAGCCTTGGGGGTGGGGCTGGCCAACCGGCCGGATTCGGTATGGCGATACTTTGCGAAGGGGCTTTATAAATCAGCAAAAAATAGCTGTTTTCAGCAAAGCCGCCAAAAATAACAATGGACCAAGGTCAAGCCAAGTTCGTCCAGCGGAAAAGGCCACAAAAACGGGTTGGCTATAGCCTTGGGGGGTGGGGCTGGCCACTTTGTCCGCCGGACTCGGAATGCCACGAGACTTTGCGAAGGGCCTCCGTGCGGTGCAAAAATAGGTCCGCGTCAACCCGCCGCCGCCATAACAATAGGTTGAACCACCGGCCGGGCCAAGTTCGCTGGTTAAAAAAGGCCACAAAACGGTGGGCTATGGCTCTTTGGGGGTGGCACACAATCTTCGTCCGCCGGACTCGGAATGCCGCGGGACTTTGCGAGGAGCCTCTGTGTTAAAATAGGCTGGGGCAAAGGCGCCTTGCAAAATAATTGCCCGTTCTCAAGGCCGGGCGCCAAGTTCGCCCAGCGAAAAAGGCCACAAAAACGGTGGGCTATAGCCTTGGGGGTGGGCTGGCCAACTCGTCCGGCCCTACTGACTCGAATGTCGCAAGACTTTAGCGAGGGGACTCAGAGCAAAGAAATAGGCTCTGCTGGCTAAGCTGCCGCCTAAAAAATAACCACCAAGGCCGGGCGCCAAGTTCGTCCACAGCTAAAAAAGGCCACAAAACGGGTGGCTATAGCTGGGGGCCAATCGTGGCCGGACCTGAATGCCGCGAGACCTTGAGAGGAATCGTGCCAAAAATAGGCCGGGCGCAGCCAGCACCAGAAAATAACCGCGGCCGGGTGCTGTTTGTCCAGTGAAAAGGCGACAAAAAAGGGCGGGTGGGTTACGCCTACAGCCTTAAAGGTTGGCACTAACCGCCCCGCCAGACTCGGAATGGCGCCAGACTTTTGCGAGGCACCTACGCTTGCCAAAAAATAGGCTGGAACAGCAGCAAGACCAAAAATAACCGCCACAAGGTCAAAAGCAAGTCGTGTCCAGCGAAAATGTCGCGAAAACGCGGCTAGCCTGGGGGGTAAACCGGCCCGCCGGATTCTCGGAATGGCGCGAGACTTTCTGAGGAGCCTGTAGCCCAAAATAGAAGGCGTGGCACAGTCAAGACTCCAAAAATACCTACCAAGGCCGGGCACCAAGTTCGCCCAGCGTAAAAGGCCACAAAACGAGTGGGCTATAGCCTTGGTTGGCCAATAATAACTTCGCTGGGTCGGACTCGAATGGCGCTGAAGCTTGAGGTGCCTCCGTACCAAAATAGGCCGCGGCACAGCCGCGCCTTCAAAATAACCGCCGACGCCGGGTCAACACGCCAAGTTCGCCCAGCGGAAAAAGTGCACAAAAATGGTGGGCTATAGCCTTAGTTTGGGTGGGCTGGCCAACCGTCCGCCGGATTCGGTATGGCGCGAGACTGGCGTTACAGGCACCCCCTGCGTCCCAAAATCGCCGGCACAGCCGCCAAAAATAACCGCCCTGGCCGGGTCGCCAAGTTCATCCAGCGAAAAGGCTACAACAAACCGTGGGCTATGCAGCCTTGGGGTGGCTACCAACTTCGCCCACCGGACCGCATTGCCGAGACGGCGAGGCCTCTGAGCTGTGGTCAGGTCAGCGGGCATTACGCAAAATAACCACCAAGCCCGTCAGCGCCAAGTTCGCCCAGCGAAAAAGCTTTAAAACGGGCGGGCGGCCTTAGGGGTGGGCTACATAACCGGGTCACGGACTCACCGAATGGCGCGAGATTTGCAAGGCAACCTGCAGTTAAAAATTATTAGGCCGCGGTAAATAAGCCGCTACCAAAATAACCGGCCCAAGGGCGTCAGCGCTAAGTTCGCTCAGACGGAAAAAGTCAAAACGGGTGGGCTATAGCCTGGGGGATGGGTTGCCGCCAATCATCCACCGGACTTGAATGGCGCGGACTAGGTATGCACTCACGTGTGTGTCCATACCTTGGGCACAGCTCACGCTTCTAAATAACCGCTCAAGGTCGGGCGCCAAGTTCACAGCGAAAAAGCCCACAACAACGGTGGGTTATAGCAAGCTCTTTTGGGGGATGGGCTGGCTAACCGTCCCGCCGACTGAATGGCGTGGAGAGCTTGTAGGAGCCTGTAAAGCAAAAAATAGGTCATGGTACAGCTACGTTTCCTCAAAATAATTCACCAAGGTCAAGGCTTAAGTTTGTCCAGCGGAAAAGCCCACAAAAAGGGTGGGACGACAGCTGGCATGGGCTGAACCGTCACGACTGGAAGGCACGAGACTCTTCCGAGGTGCCTCGTAAATTAAAAATAGGGCCACGGCAGAGCTGCACTAAAAATAACTTCACCAAGGCATAAAGCGCCAAGTTCGCCCAGCGGAAAAAGGTCAAAAAACGGTGGGCTATAGCCTGGGGGTGGGCCGGCCAACTTTGTCCGCCGGACTTCGAATGCCGCGAGACTTTCCCGAGGAGCCTCCGTAGGCAAAAAAAAAATAGGCCCGGCACAGTCATACGCGCTTAACAATAACTGCCTGGCCAAAGGCGCCAAGTTCGCCCAGCGGAAAGGCCATTAATGCGGTGTGGCTATAGCCTTGGGGTGGGTTGGCATACAACTCGTCCGGCCGGACTAGGAATGCACGGTGACTTTACGCCGAGGCGCCCCTGCGGTGTCAAAAATAGGCCAGCGGCACAGCCTCACCCAAACATAAACACCGGAAGGCCGGGCCGTTCGTCTACAGCGGAAAGCCTACAAAAACGGTGGCTATAGCCTTGGGGTGGGGTTGCTTAATAACTCGGGTCTTCACTCGGAATGGCGCGATTTTGCGTAGCACCTCCGTGGTGCCAAAATAGCCCGCGGTAAAGCCGCGTCAAAATAACCGCTCAAGGTCAAGTCGGGCCAAGTTCGTCCAGCGGAAAAAGCCCACAAAAACGGGTGGGCTATAGCCTTGGGGGGTGGGGCTGGCCAACTTCGTCCGCCAGACACGGAATGACGCGAGACATTGCCAGGCGCCTGGCGGGGCTACGGCCAAAAAATAGGTCAAGGCAGTATTAGTCAGCTTCGCTTCCTAACATCCACCGGAAGGCCGGGCTGCGCCACGTTCGTCCAGCGGAAAATAGGCCACAAAACCGGTGGGGCTATAGCCTTGGGGGAGGCTAATCAACTTCGCCCCCGGACTCGAATGAAAGCGCGAGATTCTTATGCAGGCACCTCAGTGTGTCAAAAATAAGGGTACAGTCAGCCGCCTAAAAAAAATAACCGCCAAGGCCGCTGTTCAAGTTCGCCCAGCGAAAAAGCCTGGCAAAAACGGGTTGGCTATAGCCTTTGGGGTGGGGATTTCGCCACATCGTCCGCCGGACTCGAATGGCGCTGTAGACTTTACGGAGGCACCTCCGTACCAAAAAATAGGCCGTCAGGACACAGCCGCCGCTTAAAAATAACGCCTGGAAGGCCGGGCTTAAGTTCGCCCAGCCAAAAAGCGCTGGCATACAAAACGGGTGGGCTATAGCCTTTGGGGTGGGCTTACCGTCCGGGCCGGACTCGCCGGGAATGGCACGAGACTTTGCGAGGCGCCTGCTGTGTCCAAATACCTGGGGCAATACCGCTTCAACAATCGCTCAAGGTCCGGGCGCCAAGTTCACCCAGTGAAAAAGCCACACAACGTGGGCGGGCTATAGCCTAGGCTACAACTTCGTCCGGCCGGACTCGGAATGGCGCAGACTTTATGGTGAGCCTCTGCTGTTGTGGGGCTTGCACACTCACATTCTCTAAATAACCGCCCAAAGGCCGGGCGCCAAGTTCGCCCAGCGAAAGGCCACAAAAACGGTGGGTGGGCTATAGCTTTGGGTGGGGTTGGCCAACTTCGCCTCTCGGACTCTGAATGGCGCGAGACTTTTTATATCTCCGCAGCCGTGGTAATAGTCAATAGCCGCGGCGAGCTGTGCTCAAAAAATAACCGCCTTCAAGGCCAGCGCCAAGTTCACCCAGCGGAAAAAGGCCACAAAAAGGTTGGGCATATAGCCTTGGGGGTGGGCTACAACTGTCTGCAGACTCGGGATGGTGCGAGACATTATGAGGCACTTCGCAGGTGCCAAAAATAGGCAGTAAGCGCCGCTTCTAAATAACCGCCTCAAGGCCGGTTCGCCCGCCAGCTCTGGCCCAGCGAAAAAGGCCACAAAAACGTAAGCATATAGCCTTGGGGGTGGGGCTGGGCAACTTGTTCACCGACCTCGACGGCGCGCCGACATTCCGGGTGACCAGGAAGTAGTTGTGGCCAAGGTCATGGCACAGCCGCATCTCAAAAGTCAACCGCCCAAGGCCGGGCGCCAAGATCACCCAGCGAAAAGCCAAAAACGGGTGGGCTATAGCGCCTTTGGGGGTGGCTGGCTACATCGTCCGCTGACCTCGAATGGCGCGAGACTTTATGCGGCAGGCACCCCGCGTGCCAAAATATAGGCCACGGGCACAGCCACGCCAGGCCGAATAACGCCTGGATGGCCGGGCGCTGTTCGCCCAAATGCGGAAAAGGCCGACAAAACGGTGGCTAGGTTTTGGGGTGGGTGGTCCAACTTCATTCGTCCGCCGATCGAATGGCGCGAGATTCTTTACGAGGCACCTCCGTGCCAAAATAGGCTGCGGCACAGGCGCTTCTAAAAATAACCGCTGCGGGCGCCAACGGCCAAGCGCTCAGTGGAAAGCTAAAAACGGGTCGGTTATAGCCTTGGGGTACACCGGTCTGGTTAACCGCCGGACTCGGCGATGGTGTGAGACTTCAGGGGCAGCTCTGCAGCGTAAAAATAGGCCGCGGGCACAGCCGCGCCCAAAAATAACCGCCCGATGGCCGGGGCGCCAAGTTCGTCCAGCGGAAAAGGCCGACAAAACGGGTATATAGTTTTGGGTTGCCAACATCGGTCCCGACTCGAATGGCGTGAGACTTCGCGATGATGTGCTCGTAGCCAAAAATAGGCCACTGGGATAGCCGCGCCAAAAAATAACCGCTGAAAGCTGAAGCGCCAAGTAAATCGCCCAGCGAAAAGGCCACAAAAATGTGGGCTATAGCCCGGGGTGGGGCAATAACTCATCTGCTGGAGTCGGAATGGCGCGAGACTTTGTTAGGGCTGTGCACCGCTGTAGCCAAAAATAGGACGGAAGGCACAGCACGCTTCAAAACTAACCGCCCGAAGGCCGGGGAGCCAAGTTCGCCCGGAAAGGCCACAAAACGGGTGGGCTAGGCCTGCTGCGGTGGGAATGGTTTACATTTCGCCCGCCAGACTCGGAATGGCGCGCTGAGATACCTGCGGCGGCTGCCCTGCCACAGCGGTGCCGTACCGCAGCGCGCAGCGCGGACTAAAAATACCTACGGGCCAACCGCCCGGCGGGCGCCAAGTTCGCCCAGCGAAAAAGCCTAAAAACGGGTGGCGGCGAGCCTTTGGGGGTGCGGGCACAACTGCGCTTCCGCTGACGCTACTCGGTATGCGAGATTCGGCGAGGCACAACTTGCCGGACCTGCCGCAGTGCCTGTAATAGGCCACGGGCACAGCCACGCCAAAATAACCACCCGGCGGCCGGAAAAAGGCGCGCCAAGTTCGCCCGCGCACGGAAAGCTTGCTGTAAAAAAAACGGGCGCAAGCAGGCCGGGCCAAGTTTGGGGTGGGGATCGCCACCGTCTGGCGCCGGACTCGAATGTCGCAGATGACGTTGCGTGAGGGGCGCTGCTTCAAAAAAGGTGCCGCGGGGCAAAAGCCACGGGCTATAAATAACCGCCAACCGCGAGACTCATGCCCAAGGGCCAGCGGAAAAGGTTGCCACAAACGGGTGGCCGGTGGCTAAATCAGGTTAGGTGGGTTACGCCGGTCAGGGCTAAAAGGCCTTTGGGGTGGGCTGGCCACAACTTCGGCCCGCCGGACTCGGAATGCCGCGATATGTAGTGAAGGGCTCGCAGTTAAAAATAGCCATGCAAAGACGCTGCCTACCAAAATAACCAATTGGGCGTCGGGCGCCAAGTTCGTCCAGCGAAAAGGCGACAAAACGGGTGGTATTCAGCGGGTTGGGGGGTGGCTTGGCCAACTGTCGGGCCGGACCACGGAATGCCGTGGAGACATTGCGAGGGCCTGCAGCAAAAAATAGGCCGGGGCAAACTAAAATTTGGGGGTGGGCTGCCAACCGCCCAAGGCCGGGCGCCAAGCCCAAGGTCAAGCCAGTTCGCCCAAAGGAAAAGGCTACAAAACGGGTGGGCTATAGCCTTGGGGGTGGGTTGGCTAACTCTCGTCTGGCCGGACTCGGAATCTGCTGGCAAATACCACAGGGCCCCGCTCGTTGAATGCAAAAAAACAGGGTCGACAAAGGCGCCGAGACCTGGCCGCCGCCCAAAAATAATCAAGGCCAAGGGCCGGGCGCCAGCGTTCGCCCCAGCGGAAAAGGCCACAAAACGGGTGGGGTTATATCCTTGGGGGTGGGGCTGGCCAACCGCCTGCCGGACCTCGGGAAAGCCGCGAGATTTTTACGGCGTACCTGTGAAAGTAAAATAGGTCACGGGAAAGCCGCGCCTACCAAAAATAACCGCCCAAGGCCGGGCGCCAAGTTCGCCCATCGAAAAAGGCCACAAAACGGTGGGCTGGTATAGCCTTTGGGTGGGGTTGGCTAATCTCACCGCCGGATTCGGTGCCAAGCGACTTTGCGTAGGGCCTCCGTGGTGCCAAAATAGACCGCCTGTAACAATCAACCAAGGCCGGGCACCAAAGTTCGCCCAGCGGAAAAAGGCCACAAACGGGTGGGCTATAGCTTTGGGGTAATGGCCAATCCGGCCCGGATTCGGAATGCACGTAGACTTTATGCGGCGTAGGGCCTATGTGTTAAAATAGGCCGGATGCTGCCGCCACGCTTAAAATAACGTCAAGGCCGGGCACCAAGTTCGCCCAGCGGAAAAGGCCACAAAAAAAAAGACGGTAGGGCGAGCCTTTGGGGGTGGGTGGCTAACTGGCCCGACCGGACTTCGGAATGCAGCAAGATTTTGCGAGGGGCCTCCGCAGCCAAAAATTGTACGCCTAAAAATAACGCCCAAGGCCGGGCGCCAAGTTCGTCTGTGCCGGAAAAGGGCACAAAACGGGTGGGTAGCTTTGGGGTGGGCGGTTAACTTCGCCCGCCGACTCGAATGCCGCGAGACTTTGCGTAGGCCTGTGGTGCCGTGCCAGTCCGGGCAACCGCGCCAAAAATAACCGCTCAAGGCCGGGCGCAAGTTCGCCCATCGGAAAATGGCCACAAAACGGTGGCGGCTATAGCTCAGCTTGGGGTGTGATGGCTAACTGTCCGCCGGACACGAATGCGCGCAAGACCTTCGAGGGCCTGCACCAAAAATAGGTCCGCGCGCTCAAAATAACCGCCAAGGCCGGGCGCCAAGTTCGCCCAGCGCCAAAAAGGCCACAAAACGGGGCGGCGCCTTTTTGGTTGGCCAACCCCGGCGTCCAACAATCGATTCGGAATGCCGCGAATACTTTGCGTAGACTTTATGGGCCTCAGGGAAGTGTCAAAAATAGGGTGCGCCAAATCAAGGCCAAAAATGGCTGCAAATCACCGGGTGGCCGGGCGCCAAGTTCGCCCAGCGAAAAGGCCACAAAACGGGTGGGTTATAGCCTTGGGGTAAAGGTTAATCTCAACCGGGCCGGACTCGGAATTGCGCGGTACTTGGCACGCCGCGCCTGTAGCCAGGCCAGACCGCGGGCCGCACCTGTACACCACCCGGGTTAAAGCCGGGCTCATGTTCATCTGAGCGGAAAAAGCCTACAAAAACGGGCTGCAGCCTGGGGGTGGGGCTGGCTGGGCCGGGTTCAGTCGGATTCTCGAATGGCGCGAGACCTGGGCGAGGCTCAGGTGCCAAAAAATAGGCTGCAAGGCACCAAAATGTCACTGCTGTCAAAGCGCCAAGTTCGCCCAGCGTGAAAGGCTGGGTTAAAACGGTGGCTATATTTGGGGTGGGCTGGCTAACTTTGTCCGCCGACTCGAATGCTGGCACTTTCGCGTAGGGCTTCCATTTGTTGCAATAGGTCATGACAAAGCCGCTTCAAAATAACCGGCTCAAGGCCGGGCGCCAAGTTCACCAGCGTGAAAAAAGGCCAAAAACGGGTGGGCTATAGCCTGGGGTAATGGCCAACTCGTCCGCCGGATTCGGAATGCCACGGACTTCGGCGTAGGCTTGTGTAGCAAAAACAGGCCGTGGTCAAAGCCGCTACTAAAATAACCGGGCGCCGGGGCACCAAGTTCGCCCAGCGGAAAAGGCCACAAAACGGGTGGCTGGCAGCTCTTGGGGGTGGTGGCCAACTTCGTCCGCCGACTTGGAATGCAGCAAGATTTTCGCGTAGGGGCCTGTAAAGCAAAAAATAGCCGCGCCAAAAAATAACCGCCTTAAGGCCGGGGCGCCAAGTTCGTCCAGCGGAAAAAGGCACAAAAAACGGTGGGGATATGGCTTTAGGGGTGGGCTGGCCAACTTGGGCTCCGCCGACTCGGAATGCCGCGAGACCGGCGAGGGGCCTCGTGGTGCTAAAAGGCAGCGCCAAAGCCGCCAAAATAACCGCCAAGGCCGGGCGCCAAGTTCGCCCAGCGAAAAGGCCACAAACACGGTGGGCTATAGATTTGGGGGTTGGGGTTGGCCAACTTCGTCTGCGGGACTCTGTATGCCGCGAGATCCTGCGAGGGGCCTCCTGCAGCCGTAAAAATAGTTCAGGGCAAATCACGCCTGTACAACCGCCAAGGCCGGGGCGCCAAGTTCGCCCATCGAAAAAAGGCCAGGAAAACGTGGTGGGTTATAGCCTTGGGTGCCGGGCCACCGTCCGCCGACTGGAATGTCAGCGAGACCTGGCGTAGGGGCTTCCATTTTAAAATAGCCGCGGACAAAACATGCTTAAAAAAAATAACCGGCCAAGGCCGGGCGCCGTTCGCTCAGCGGAAAAAAGCCACAAACGGGTGGGCTGCGCTCTGGGGGTGCTGGCTAACTTCGTCCGGGCCGACTCGGAATGCCGCCAGACTTTGGCGTAGGGGCCTGCATGCCGTGCTGAAGTTCGGCAAACTGTCACTAAAAATAACCACCAAGGTCGGGCGCCAAGTTCACGCATCGAAAATGGCCACAAAACCGGTGGCTATAGCCTTAAAGTGGATGGCTACCCTCATCCGGACACGGACGGCAAGACCTTCTGAGGCCTGTAGCAAAAATAGGTCAGACCTGGTGGGCCAATCGCTCAAGGCTGGGCGCCAAGTTCACTGGCCAAAAGGCCATTAAAACGGGTGGCTAAAGTCTTGGGTGGGCTGGCCACTGGCTCAATCGGATTCTTTGAATGTCATGAGTTTCATAGGGCCTGTGGTTTGGGGGGGCTGTGGCCGCCAAAGCCGCTGCCTAAAAATAACCAATTGAAGGTCACGCCAAGCTCGCCCAGCGAAAAGGCCAATAAAACGGGTGGGTTATAGCTCTTGGGGTGGGTTGGTCAATCTCGTCTACCGGACTTTAATTGCGCGAGATTTTGCGAGGCACCTGTGCTAAATAGGTTTTCCGGGCACAGCTGCGCCCAAAAATAACCACCCGAAGGCCGGGGCGCCAAGTTTCGGGTTCATAGCGAAAAAAGGGGCCGCAAAACGGGTGGGCCAGCCTTGGGGTGGGCTGGTCGATTTCGTCCGCCGGACTCGGAAGACCGGGCACAGCCGCCGCCCAAAAATAACCACCCGGCGTCGGGCGCTGCTCGCCCAGCGAAAAGCCCATTAAAAACGGTGGCTATAGCCTGGGGGTGGGCTGGCCAACCGTCCGGCCGGACGGAATGGCGCGAGACTTTACAGGAGCCTCTGTAAAGCAAAATAGGCCGCGGGCACAGTCAAGACTTCAAAATAACTGCCGTTTGAAGCGTCGGGCGCCAAGTTCGCTCAGTCGAAAAAGCCTACAAAACGTGGGTGGGCTATAGCCTGGGGTAACAACATCGCCGGACTCGGAATGGCGACTCTTTATGCAGGCCTACGTGCTAAAATAGGTCGCGGACAAAGCCACGACAAAAATAACCACCGGTCGGGCGCCAGGTTCGCCCACGGAAAAAGGCCAAAAACGGGTGTGGGCTATAGCTTGGGCTGGCCAACTTCGCCAGCCGGACCGGAATGGTTAGAATGCAGGCACCTGGTGTTAAGCAATAGCAGCGGTAAAGCCGCCTAAAAATAACCGCCCGGTTACCGGGCACCAAGTTCGCTCCAGTACGGAAAAAGCCCACAAAACGGGTGGGTTATAGCCTGGGGGTGGGCTGGCCAACCGCCCCGCCGGACTCGAATGGCGCGATACTTTTGGCGCAGGCACCTCTGTGGTGCCAAAAATAGGCCAGTACAATACGCTTCTAAAATAACCGCCTGGGCGTCGTGGGGCGCCAAGTTCGTCTAACTTAAAAAGTCGGAAAAACGTGGGTGGGCTATAGCCTTGCATACAGCCAGCCGGACTGGAATGGCGCGATTTCGTGAGGCACTCCGCAGGATAAAAATAGGTTGCTGGCACAGTTAATACGCCCAAAAATAACCGCCAAGGCCGGGCGCCTGTTCGCCCAGCGGAAAAAGCCTACAAAAACGGGTGCTGGTGCCTGGGGCGGGCGGCTGGGGCCCACCGCCGCCGACTTCGAATGGCGCGATTAGCCTGTAAAGCAAAATAGGTTGGGTACAGCCGCCTTTAAATAACCGCCCGCCGCGCCAAGTTTGTTCAGCAGAAATGCCATAAAACGCCGCCACAGTTTGGGGGTGGGGTTGGCCACAACTTTGTCCGCAGTACCGGACGGGCGCTGTGATACGCCAGGCACCTCCGGCACTTCAAAATACCGGGCACATACCGCGCCTTAAATAACCGCCTCGGAAGGCCGGGCTGTTCGTCTGCCAATGAAAAGGCCACAAAACGGGTAGTCGATACCCTGGGGTGGGTTGGCCAACTTCGTCTCTGACCGGAATACGCGATTTTATGCAGGCACGCCTGCGTGCTGAAAATATACCGCTGGCAAAACCGGCCAAAATAATCGCCGAAGGTCGCCGTTCAACAAAGTTTCACAAAACGCATACTGCGGAAATGGGTCGTCACTTCGTCTGGCCGACTCTAATGGCGCGAGAATTTACTTGCTACAGGATCGAAAAGCAAAATAGGCCGCGGGTACAGCCGCGCTAAAAACAATCGCCTCGGGCGTCGGGCGCCAAGTTCGCCCAGCGAAAAGCCCACAAAAACCGTGGCCGTAGCCTGGGGTGGGCTGCCAACTGCCGTCAATTTAAAAGCATGCCGAGAATTTACTAGGCATCATGAAAGCTGTACAGGCCACGGCACACCTCGCCTTTGAACATCACCGAAGGCCGGTACGCCAAGTTTGTCCACCGGAAAATGGCCACAAAACGGGTGGGCTATAGCCTGGTGTTGCTGGCTAACCTCACCGCCGGACCCGGAATGGCGATTTCTGCGCAGGCACCTCCGCAGCGTGGCCAGGGGCGGCACAGCTCGCCCCTAAATAACCGCTGAAGGTCGGGCGCCAACTTTGTCCGCGGAAAAAAGCGCCAAAAGGTGGGCTACAGCCTTGGGTGGGCCACCATCGCCCACCGAACTCGGAATGGCGCGAGATTTTGAGAGGCGCCTGCGGTGCTGGGGCCAGGCCGCGAAAGCCGCTTTGGGCCAATCAGCCAAGGCCGGGCGCCAAGTTCGCCCAGCGGAAAAATGCCACAAAACGGTGGGCTATGCCTTAGCGGGTTACAACTTTGTCTCGCCGGACTCGAATGGCGTGAGACTTTTGCGAGGCTACCTGCAGCAAAATAGGCCGCAGGCACAGCCTCGCCTTTAAATAACCGGTCAAGGCCGGGCGCCAAGTTGTCCGCGAAAAGGCCACAAAAATAGGTGGGCTATGGCCTTTGGGTGGTGGGGCTGGCCACCATCGCCCACCTAACCTCGAATGGCGCTGCCAGATTGAGGCGCCTGCGTGCTGTGGCCAGGCTGCCGGCACAGCCGCTTCAACAATCGCCAAGGCCGGGCGCCAAGGTCGCCCAGCGGAAAAATGCCACAACAACGGGCGGGCTGGTGCCTTGGGTGGGTTGGCTACCGTCCGGCCGGACTCGAATGGCGAGATTTTGAGGCACTCCGGTACAAAATATCAGCAGGCATTGCTTCGCCTCAAATAACCGCCGAAGGCCGGGGCCAAGTTTGTCCGGCGGAAAAAGCGCTGTGTCAGTGGGCGCAGCCTGGGTGGTGGGTTGGCCACCATCGCCCACCGAACTCTCGAATGGCGCTGGTATTTGAGAGGCGCTCTGCGCGTAAAATAGGCCAAGGGCACAGCCGCGCTTTAACAATCAGCCAAGGCCGGGCGCCAAGTTCGCCCAGCGAAAATGCTGCCAAAACGGTGGGCTATAGCCTGGGGTTGGCCAACCGCCCGCTGACTCGAATGGCGTGAGATTGCGCAGGCACTCGCAGCCAAAAATAGGCCGCTGGAAAAGCCGAGCCCAAAATAACGGGTCTGGGCGTCGGGCGCCAAGTTCGCCCAGCGAAAGCCCACAAAAAACGGTGGGCTGGTAGCCTGGTGGCTACCAACTACCGACCTCGGAATGGCGCGAGATCTTTGGCGAAAGCACCGGTGCTGGGGAAGAAGCCGGGGCACAGCCGCCGCTTTAAATTACCGCCAAGGTCAGCGCAGCCCGTCAATGGGGTGCGCCACAAACGGGCGGTATAGCCTTCGGGGTGGGGCTGGCCAACTGGCCAGCCGACTCGGAATGGCGCGAGACGCTCCGAGGCACCTGCAGTTACAAATAGGCAGCGAAAGCCGCGTTTAAAATAACCGCCAAGGCCGGGCGCCAAGTTCGCTCCAGCCGAAAGCCTAAAAACGGTGGCTATAGCCTTGGGGGTGGGCTACCCACTTCGTCCTGGGCCGACTGGAACGCGCGAGACGTTCGGAGGCACTTCTCGCGGTGCTATAAATAGGCAGCGGTGCCGTTCAAAATAACGCTCGAAGGTCAGCGCCAAGTTCGCTCAATGGAAAAAGCCTACAAAACGGCAGGCCAGCTTTGGGGTGGTTGGCCCACTTCGTCCGCCGGACTCGGAATGGCGCGAGATTTCGCGGCATTGCAAAGGCAATTGGTTTGGGCACAGCTACGCTTTCAACAACCGCCCAAGGGCCGGGCGCTAAAACTTCGTCTAACGGAAAGCACAAACGGTGGGTTTACAGCTTTGGGTGGGGTTGCCGTCATCAATGACTGAATGCTGGAAGATTTTGGCGCAGGCACTGCGTGCCGTAATAGCCGCGGCACAGCTACGCTTGCGGGCCAACCGCCTGCCGGGGCGCCAGCTTGTTCAGCGTGAAAGCCCACAAAACGGGTGGGTCGGCAGTTTGGGGTGGCGCGGCTGAAGCCGTCTGCCGTTCGACGCGAAAGATTTCTTTGCGTAGGCACCTCCGCGTGCTAAGGGGGCTGCAGGTAAAGCCGCGTCGTAAAATAACCACCAAGGCCGGGCGCCAAGTTCGCCCAGCGCGAAAGGCCAAACGGTGGCTATAGCCGGGTGGGTTGCCAACTTCGCCAGCCGACTCGAATGGCGCGAGACTTTTGCGAGGCACTGTGTTACAACAGGCAGCGGTAGCCGCCTGCACAATCACCGGCCGGGCGCCCTGTTCGTCCAGCGAAAAAGCCCACAAAACGGGTGCGCTTATAGCCTTGGGTGGCTGGCCAATCTCGTCCGCCGGACTCGAATGGCGCGAGACTTTGCGGTGCCTGCAGGCCAAAATAGGCCGCGGCGGACAGCTCGCCTCAACAACTGCGCTCAAGGTCAGCGCCAAGTTTGTCCAGTGAAAAGGCCACAAAAACGTGTTGGGCTATAGCCGCCTAGGGGGGTGGGGCGCCACAACTTCGTCCGCAGGGATCTGGACGGCAAGCAGACATTACGGTAGGCACCTCCGGTGTTCCAAAATAGGCCGCCGGGCACAGCCGCGTCTTTGCAAATGGCAGCCCGGTTGCCGGGCTAAGTTCGCCCAGCGAAAAAGGCTACAAAAAACGGTGGTTTGATAGCCTGGGGTGTGGGTTGGCTAACTTTCGTCTCGGCCGGACTGAACGCGCGAGGCTTTCCGGCACCGCAGCCCGTGCACAGGCAGCGGGCACAAAGCTACACTAAAAATAACTGCCCGCCGGGCGCTGCTCGCCAGCCGGAAAAAGCTACAAAACGGGTGGGCTATAGCCTTCGGGTGTGGCGCTGGCCCACCTCGTCCGCCGGACTCGGAATGGCGCGGAGATTTGTGGGAGGCACCTCCGCGGTGCTATGGGGGCCAGGGCAGCGGTAAAGCCGCGTTTGCAATAACCGCCTGCTGCCGGGCGCTTAATGGTCTACAGCTTAAAATCACAAACGGGTGGCGCGACAAATAGTGGGTTGGCCAATCTCGTCCGCTGGACTCGAATGGCGCGAGACTTTAAGAGGTGCTTCCAGTTAAAAATAGCTGCCAAGGTTATCTTCGCTTTGGGCCAACCGCTCAAGGTCGGGCGCCATGTCGTCTGTGCAGAAAAAGGCTACAAAAACGGTTAATATAGCCTAGGGGGCATACAATCTCGCCTCGCAGGACTCGACGGCGCGAGACATTACGCAGGCACCTGTATTCTAAAAATAGTCGCTGCGTACGCCGCCGCTTCTCAACACCAAGGCCGGGCGCCAAGTTCGCCCAGCGTGAAAAAGGCTACAAAACGGGTGGTCTATAGCCTTGGGGGTGGCTGGCCAACTTCGGTCTGGCCGGACTCAGAATGGCGCGAGACTCTCCGAGGCAATCATGAAAACCCAAAAAATAGGCCGCGGTACAGTCAACCCAAAAGTAACCACCAAGGCCGGGCCAAGTTCGCCCAGCGAAAAGCGCCACAAATATGGTTGGGCTATAGCCTTTGGGGTTGTGGCTGGGCAACTTCGTCTCGCTTCTCGGAATGGCACGAGACTATGGCACCGCAAAATTAAAAATAAGCTGCCGGCACCCGGGCGCTCTAAAATACCGCTCAAGGCCGGGCGCCTAATTCGTTAGGTAGCGAAAAGCCCAAAACGGGTGGGCTGGCATTGGGGTGGGCTGGCCAACCGTCTGGGCCGGACTCTCGGAATGGCGCGAGAATTTACTAGGCACCTGGTGAAAAGCAAAATAGGCCGCGGAATACCCGCCTCAAATAATCGCTCAAGCGTCAGCGCCAAGTTCGCCTTACGAAAAAAGCCCACAAAACGGGTGGGCTGCAGTTTGGGGTGGGAAGGCCAATCATTCCGCCGGACTCGGAAAGGCGCCGAGAATTTACTAGGGCACCTGCGAAAAGCCAGGGCTGCCGGGCACAACTCGCTTCTAAATAATCGCCTGCTGTGGTGCGCCAAGTTTGGTTCAGCGGAAATGGCTCAAACGGTGGGCTATAGCCTGGGGGCTGGGGCTGGCCAACTGGCCCCCCGCTCGGAATGGCACGAGCCCTCGCGAGGCACTCAGCCAAAAATAGCCGCCGGTAAAGCCGGTTTCAAAATAACCGCCAAGGCCGGGCGCCAAGTTCGCTCCAGGCCGAAAAGCCCACAAAACGCGGGTTATAGCCTTGGGGGGTGGGTTGGTTAACTTCGTCCGCCGACTCGGAATGGCGCGACCGCGGTGAGGCACCTCTGTGTGCCAAAACAGGTTGGAAGCAGCCGCCAGCTTCAAATAACCGCCCGGGCGTCGGGCGCCAAGTTCATCCAACGGAAAAAAAGGCCGCAAAACGGTGGGCTTAGCCTGGTGGCTGGCCAGCTTCGGTCGCCGGACTGAATGGCGCGAGATTTCGCGCACCTCCTGCGGTGCCAAAAAGGCCGCTGGCACAGCTGGCGCCAAAATAACCGTCAAGGCCGGGCGCTAAGTCGTTCACGAAAAAGCCCACACAAAAACGGTGGTCTATAGCCTGGGGTGGCGCTGGTCAAGCCGCCCGCCGGACTCGGAATGGCGCGAGACTTTGGCGAGGCACCTGTAGGTGCCACAACAGGCAGTGGGTAAAGCTGCCCAAAAAATAACCACCCGAAGGTCACGCCAAGTTTGTCCAGCGGAAAAAAGGCCAAAAAACGGTGGCTATAGCTCGGGTGGGCCACAACTTCGTCAGCCGGACTCTGAATTGCGCGAGACTTTACGCAGGCACCTCCGTGCTGGCGCGCAATAGGGCAGCGGGTAAAGCCGCGCTCAAAAAATAACCGGGCCAAGGCCGGGGCGCCTGTTCTCGCCCAGCGAAAGCCTGCCAAAACGGGTGCGCGACAGTTTTGGGGAAGGCTAACTTTGTCCGGGCCGATCGAATGGCGCGATTCTTGCGAAAGCCTGCAGCTAAAATAGGCCGCTGGCACAGCCTTCTCGGCTTTGGGCACCGCCCGAAGGTCAGCCAAGTTTGTCCAGCAGAAAAGGCCACAAAACGGGTTAGCTATAGCTTGGGGTGGGCTGGCCATCCTCGTCCGCAGGACCTGGACGGCGCGAGAAGGCCGAGGCACCTCTGTGGTGTTCCAAAAATAGGTCAAGGGGGCACAGCCGCCGCTCAAATACCGAAAAGCCCTGGGCGCCGGGCGCCAAGTTCGTCCAGCCGAAAGCCACAAAACGGGTGGTCTATAGCCTTAAAAGGGGCTGGCCAACTTCGGCCTCGCTTGACCTCGGAATGGCGCGACCTCTCGGAGGCACCTCCGCGGTTCCAGAAATAGTCAGGGCACAGCTATGCTCAATAATAACCGCCGAAGGCCGGGGCGCCAAGTTCGTCCAGCGGAAAAGGCCACAAAAACGGGTGGTCTATAGCCTTGGGGCGCGGCCAGCTCTCGGGTCTGGCCGGACCGGAATGGCGAGATTTTTGGCGAGGCACCTCCGCAGTTATAAATAGGCAGCGGTGCCGCTTCTCAAAAATAACCGCTCAAGGTCGGGCGCCTTTAAAGGTGCAGGTAGAAAAGAAGCAGAATCGACACCTTAGCACAGCCGCACCGAACGAAGTACAACAT
>JAUJEN010000066.1:0-106974 GCA_030448925.1 Citrus cavaleriei
CTGTTGCTTCGTTCGGTGCGACCATTACCTAAGGTTAATCCGATTCTGCTTCTTTCTACCTGCAGCACCTGTCTACGCAGTCACTTTTAAAAGCAAGGGTCTCCATAGCCCTTTTGCTAAATTATAGGGTGTACGAGTGCGTTCCATAATAAAATAATTAAAATATTTTAATAAATTCTTGAGTGGCATAGAGTTATTTGAATAAGGTCATTTTTAATCCTTCCGATTCAATTACTTAAGATTGTGCCCTTATGTGCATTGATAGATGTATTTTTCAAACCCATTTTCTATTGAAATATTTTTAAGGAATATGAATGCATAACTATTTCAATAAAGCCATTTTATTTACGAAAAAGACTACGAATGAAAGGATAATAGGGGTCCTTATTATTCGGTTTTTTTTTCACTCTAGAGGTAATTAGGTGGGTTAGTTTCTTTTGTGTATTTGAAGAGCCCAGGTGTGAATTTTAGTAGATCATTGTTTCTTTTCTGACTCAACAAGGGTTTGAAAGTCAAAAACATAAATTAGGTTGGTGGGTTGTTACTTATTGATTGAAGTACTACGTGGAGCGAAGAACTTATTAAGAGATGTGAGGCCATTTCTTTAGAAGGGAAGAAGGATAGTTTTCTTTTGTTGGAAAATGAAAACAAAAGGTGTTATGATGATGTGGGATGTTTAGTTGGGAAGATCGACCACAAGAATCGAAGGGCTTAGGCGACAATGCACCAAGTAAGACACAAATAATAGATGGTGAAATTGACCTAGGGGGCGTCTTCTTATTCAGTTTGCATTGAGCTGATAAAAGAAGAGTGTTATGAGGGCCCTTGCATTTTAATAAAAGCTCTGTTAATCTTGATAAATGGGATTTGGAATAAAATATTATGAAGCAAGCTTTTTACCTCGTGTTTCTTTTTAGTCAAATCTTAAATGCATGCCCCATCATGGCCATGAATAAAGCCAGCTATTTCAAGGTAGAACCATTATTAATTTAGTCGGGAGCCGTTATTGAGTCTGATCGAGGTGGAGACAGGCGAAAATAGAATGCATTGGGGAGTTGCCCAAGTCGAAATCAAAGTGGATATTTCAAAGCCTTTAAGAAAATCAATTTGGGGCCCAGAGGGTGAGGAGAAAAACCACCAATACCCGATTATGTATGAGGGAGCCAGACTTACATTTTCTTGTAGAATCCTTGGCCGGTTAGGAGAATGTATCAAATATAAAGATCGAAACAAAGAAGATCTTGCGTTTTATTGGCCCATGGTTGAAAAGCATCGATGGTGGCGTGCTAATTATAATAAAACCAAGAAACAAATGGAATAGAGCCCAACAATTCAGGGAGAATGGAAACCAAGAAGGTTATGAAAATCAACGGTAAAATCATAAACAACCGCTTCGGACTAGGAAAGCAGAGTTAGAAACGTCCGGATTAGTGGGTGGATCTACAATACCAATGAGTAAAAAGCCGATGGTTTGAGGTGGGTCTGAAACATTAATGTTAGAAGGGAAAAATCGTGGAACAAACAAGATGGATGTGATAATCGACCCTGATTCCACAAATTCTTGGCAAAAAGTCGAGATATTGGGGTGTGGAAAAGAGGCGAGGGCAAAGTGGCGGGAAGCGGAGAATGCAAAGAACTCCAAAGTTTGGGATTAATAGGCTTAAAAACAAAGCCCATACAACGAATAAGAATAAGTAAATGATGGATCAGAGTAACGACAAAGAAAAGGCTCAAATTAAATAAATTGAAGCATTTGGCTGGGACATATGTGCCAGGATGAAAGCAAAATGGGCATGGCTGAAAGCGACTAAATAGAAGTAGAGGCAGTTACTTGCCCGAAGCAAAGAAATTAAAGGCCAGCGGCGGTTTGATGGCGATGGTATCGTCACCGCGAATGGAATGTTTTCCTCAAGCAACTCTTAGTGCAAGTGCAAACTCAAAGCCGGACATGGAAGAAATGGGTGATAGGATCCCGACTACCGAAGAATTAGTGGCGGAAGTGGTGGCAGGCCTCGGCATGGGAGCCATGAAATCATCGGTTGGAGCGTCGAGTTTGGGAATACTCGGGGCGTCACTCAAGAAAATTCTCGAAACCACATAGGCCACAAATTGTTTTCTTATATGAAGCTAAATCTTTATGCAGATGAACATGTTCGACCGTGTTGTGAGTTAAATTTTGAAATTGTTTTACCGTGGCGAGGAATAGGTTAGAAGCGGGGCAGCGTTATGGAGCTCGATATAGATGTAAATATAACCTCTTCACAGTCAACACCATAGATCTTTGAGATTTTTAATGAAGGAGGACGGAAGTGGAGATATGTCTTGAAAGTTCTACGGACACCCAGAAAACAACCTTGAAAAAGCACACATGGACCTTAATGAAATAGTTAGTAAGCTTATCTTCTTTCTGGTGGTTTATGCTTTGGTGATTTCAATGAAATTTTACATTTAAGTAAGAAGAAAATGAGGTAATGTTAGGGATCTTTAATATGATTTACGAGTTTGAAGATGCTATTAAAGAATGTAACTTAGCTGATTTGGGATGCAAATGAAGACTTTTCTGCACGGTCCAAACCTGAATATGGGTAAACTACATAGAACATAGATTAGACAGATTTTATGTAATAGGGTGGAGAAACCATTTTCATGAATTGGCGACTGCACAACTTAGAGTCCCTAGAGCGTGTCTCATGCTTAATAATGGAAGTGGTAGAGAATGGTGTAGAGCTAAATTGTAGAAGGAAGAGAGCTGGCGTAGGAATTCACTATGAGGATATGTAGAACTCTTACGATGCTAACATAAAAGATTATTAAGAATGAGTGGACTAGGCATGGGGGTGGAATGATGCAAACTTGGTGCTTTTTTAAAAATCAACGAAGACATCAATGGCTCATTTGGCTGAAAATTTAAAAAAAGGAAGAGTTTGGGAGAGAAAAAAAAGTTGGAGTTGTTAATGAATGGTATAAATAATTGAGCGAGCGAAGCACGAATGTGGGCTGAGATTAAAAAATGTTGAAGCAAATTGATTATATTGTGATCAATGAAGAAATATATTGGAAACATAGATCAAGGTGATTGGGTGAAAAGAGAACAGAACAAATTTTTCTATTCGAAAACCTGTCGGAAGAAAAAAAAAAAAAGAACAAGATCGGAATTGAAACTAAGCAGAAGCGGACCAAGGATGAAGAGAAGTAGAAAATGAGTTTTGTAATTATTTTGCGGGGCTTTCAAGTCTTGAATCTGCACCATGAACAAGCTGGAAGTACCATTTGTTCGAGGGATTTGGTCTCAAAGTTTGGATGAAATGAATGAAGGAAGCTTCTGACCTTTTACCGAAGAGGAGATAACTGACTTTGTGCAGATGTGCCCACTTAAAGCCCTGGACAGACTGATGGACTACCGGTGTTCTTTCCAAAGCATTGGAAAGCGGTTCATGAAAGGGTGATCACTACATGCCTCTGTATATTGCTCAACGAGAAAAGGTACTATTGCTCGAATCAATCACACATATATTACTTATTCTGGTGGAGAAACCAGAAAAGTGACTAAATCACTGAGACTCGTAAGTCTTTGTAATGTAATCTATAGAATAGTGGCAAAACCATTGCAAATAGACTTAGCCAATTACTCCCCTGATCATATCCCCAGCTAGAAGTACTTTTATTCCCAATAGACTCATCGCGACAATGTTATTGTGGGTATGAATGTCTTCATAAAATTAAATCGTCATAGAAAGGAAAAAATGGTCTAGTGATCAAAATTAGACATAAGCAAAGCTTACGATCAGTGGAGTGGTCTTTGTAAAAAGCAACAATGCTTAGGCTAGGATTTTCCTATTTGTTGGCCCAGATTAGTATGAGATGTATCACCCACATCTTTTATGCCAATAATGGGGTTGCAAAAGGGCTATACGACCTCAAAGAGGGGCTTAGACAAGGATGTCTGTTGTCTTCATATCTTTTATTTTGTGTCTTTGAGATGTTTTAGCTTACTAATGCGAAAAATCGAAATCTTATATATGGATTGAGATTTGGAAATACTATCATGTGGTGGCATCACTGGCATTTCTTGACAATGACGGCCCCTAATTTTCAGAGGGCAACGGTAGATGATTGCAAGCATCTTAAGGCAATTTTTATTGCTCGGCGCTTCTTCCGGGACAACTTTTCAACCTAGACAAATCCTCAATGTTTTTCGGTTGCAATACCAAAGCTAATCAAGTGGGCTTTTCTATCAAAGGAATCTTTTAGTTGAATGTTGTTTCGAACGCGAAAAGTATACTAGAAACGCCATCCATGGTTGGAAGAAACAAAAAAATTTTCAATGATATAAAGCTCGAGTGAAAAGTAAGATTTCAAATTGGCAACACAAACACTTCTCCAGCAGTGGTAAAGAGGTCCTCATCAAAGTTATAGCTTAAAGCTATTCCAATTTATGCCATAGGCGTGTTCAAAATTCCTCTAGGGTTGTGTGAAGATATCCGAGTTATTGCTAGATTACGGTGGGGATCAGGGATGATAATAGAGGCATTCATTGGGCTAAGTGGGAGAGAATAAGTAAAAGCGAAAATCTGAGGAGGTGGGATGGGATTCAAGGAATTCTGGGTGCTTGACCATGCTCTAGTACATGCAAACAAAGAAGTGTAGGGTTTCTGGTTTCTAGATTCATTAATAGCCCGAGTTTTTGCAAGCAAGATACTTCAGGCAATGCGACTTCTTGCAGGCAAAGAGCAGGTCAATCCTTCTTATATCTGGAAAAGTATTTTGTGGGGAGACTTGTAATCCAAAAGGGTGAGATGAAGGATTGGTTAGAGGGAGACAAAGTGCAAGTCTACAACAAGCCCAGATTCCAAGACCCGAAGCGTTGAGACCAATCTCCTCCAACTATTCCTAATGAGGCTGTAGTATCTAGATTGATTGATTCTAATCAAAATTTGGAATGTGACTAAAGTGTACCAACACTTTATGAAGGAAAGATACAAATTTAATTACTAGCATTCCTCTCCCACGAGGCCAAAAGCCAGATCAGATCCTTTGGCATTATGATAAACAAAGGCAATTATGTTGTCAAAAGTGGATATTGGATTGCTCAACAAATAAAATTCCAAGACTCCCTAACTGTTCAGTTAATGATCCAGGTAGTTGGAAAGCTATTTGGACTTGTTTTCTACTTGAAAAAAATTAAAATCTTCATGTGGAGAGCTGTCCAGAACATGTTACCATCAACTGAGAATCTTTGAGAACAAAAAAGTGATATTAGATCCCACCTGTCAGCTATGTAGAAGAATATGAAAGCATCTCTCATGCTTTGGTGGCTTACAAAATGGCTAGAAAAGGTATGGAAAATGGTTTCTTTGCAGATAAGATTTACACTTTTGCATAACAAAAAGTATGTCGTAGGTGTTACGACAGAAATACTAAATCAAACAGATTTTGAATTGTTAGTGGCCTGTTTTGGTCAATTTGGCATGCAAGGAACCTTTGTCTATTTAAAGGAAAAATTGGACCCCTAGTTCCCATGGCAAAAGCTTAGGCAGTTTTGGACTCATATAAGCGAGTCAAAATTCCCAACTCATCACACCTGGAGAATAAGATAATTGTTAAGCAGCAGCAGTGAAACCACCTCCACAAGGATGGCTTAAAATCAATGTGGATGCAGCCACAAATATTGAGAAACAATTTGCAGGCCTGGGAATTGTACTAAGAATTTTAATGGAGTGTTATAGATGCTGCAGTAAAGTCATCTAAGTTCCATGGAATGTAATCTTTGCCGAGTCTGAGGCTGTAGAATGGGGTTTGCAGGTTGCAAGAACCATTACTACGTCTTCAATCATGGTGAAATTGATTCTCAAGGTGTTTCTGATCTGCTCAACAATAAGAAGAGCAATAGAACGAAAGTCTTCAGGTGATATCGGAAATTCAAGATCTAGTTAAGGATTTTGGTAATGTTAAGTCAATATATTCCAAGACATTGTAATTCATTGCACACTCTTTAGCTAAATTAGCTCTAGATTGTGAGGAGTCTGTCATATGAGCGAATTCCTTCCCGAAAAATATTTTGTATTTGTTCCAGTCTTCTAATGAATGAAGGTTACGATTCCTTATAAAAAATTAAAAAATAAAAATAAAGCCATTTATTGATTCCATTCATTGTTTGTCCTCCCAATAATATACATATATATAATGCTACGCTTTACAACTAGACCTAGCATCCTAAATAACAACCATCCAAACAAGTGAATTGACATTCAAAGTAACTAAACTTCATTATCCTTCAATTGGTGAATACCACCTCCGTTGTTAGGATATTGGTTGAAATACTAGTTTATTGATTTATTTTTAAACTCTCATTTACAATGAGTTTCATGATATAAAGTTTTGGATATGCTACCATTCTACTTGAAATGTGCAGATAAAGAAGTGGCAGAAAACTAGGCCCAATGTGCAGAAAACGTGAATAATATTTTAAATACTACCACTATACTTGGCTCTGTGTAGGAATTGGGACAATGATGAATCAATTTGATATAATTTCATTACGCCACCACACAGAGAAATTACAAGCATAAATCATGGAAAATTAGAAGACTAAGATCATTGAAACACTAACACCCTTGCATCAGTTAAGCCAACTGTTGCCGAAGAAAAATAGCCGTTCTCAGCAGGTTCCTATATTTATTGAGCCTCATCACGAGATTCACAAACATTTGGCCTGGTAATGCAGAGCCACGTTTGTGAAAATTACCAAATAATATAATAGGGCACGTGCCATGATCCTTTTCTGATTCCTGCAAAACAGAGAATGGATTTTCAGCACTCTGCTCAACAAGTACTTATGGAGTAGAAATAAATGACAGATTCAAAATATTAAATGAATCTTAGTGGAAAGTTTGAAGAAAAATGAATCTAAAATACTTGAGACAACATTAAAATAGAAAGCATTTATCAGGTTTATTTAGTCTATCAAAAACTTTTCCACTTTTAATGATACTCCATTTAAGATGTTAAATGATTCTCAATCAAATCTCATCCACTAACAAAGATGCAAGAGCGGTAACTGTTATTGCAAGTTTCTATGTTCAACTCTGGAAGCAAATATGGATAAGTATATGATAAAATGGGCATATGACGGTGCAAGAATACCATATCATCTCATTAAGTAGGTATCGTTCTATTACAAAAGCAATTATATCTTTCAAATATGAGCAGAATATCTTACAAAATGAAGCTACGATGGCGAACATGAAATACCTGGATTACCCGAAGAGTATGGGGGTGGCATCTGAAGTTTCAGATTGCCCTTCACAAAAGTATAATGAACCTGGAGCATGAAAAATCAAGTCTAAAGTCATAAGAACAAATTAAAATTTGAAATGAGATGCTCTAATAGCCTTATAAAATTAAACTAATGCATATTGTAAGACATTTAAAATAGAGGCGTGCAGCAACATGACTAAATAACTTGTTATTAATCAGGAGAAGACTACAGGTGGCTCTTTAGCTCCTCAGTTCAACAATAAAAAAATAAATAAATGAATAAAAAGACATTTAACCCCTGCGAGGAAAATAATCATACACTGAAACATCAGTTTTTTGTTCTTGTGTTGTCCTTGATAATATAATTATCATCCACTAGAACCTTAACACCACCTTCCGCTACCCCAATCCTCCACAAGAGTAAAATAATGCTGGAGCACTATAGCCTCAACATGCACAATAATGAGAGAGCATAAAGCAACCAAGAGAACATGCCACTCCATTAGGACCAAAACAAATGTTTAAAGAGACATCCATGGAAAATTTTACAACCAAAATTCTAGCATCATTCACAATCACCAACCATGGCTAAATGTGCAAGGTCAGAGACTATGGTATTTGTTAATAGAGAAGCAAAATAAAAGATGAGTTGATAATTTATATATATCCAAAAGTAGGGAGTAATGATAAAAATTAATGAAAGCAAAATAATGCCAAATTACACTAAATATATAGCAGATATGGTTTAAAGGGAAATTGAACCTGATGTCTTTCTTTCCACTTTAGAAAGAAATTGCTTCTAAGGTTCAAATATGTGATCTACGCATTTCATCATTTGTAACAAGCAAACACCTGAGTTTTACAGCAGCGTAGAGCCAATACCTGAATTGCAAGAAACTTTTCAATATTCTTATTTAAAAAGAAAAGAAGGGGAGGAGTGCTTTCAGGTACTCAATGTACCATTAATAGTTTATTAACAAAAAAGGTTAACTACAGGAAAAAGGGTCAGTTCCTGCTTCATTCAATTAATCGCTAATCATATGGGTGCAGAAATTAGGTGCAACAGTAGAAACATGAGAAATCAAGTTGATTAAGTAAGAGGAAAAATAGTGCCTGAAAGATTGCTAAATATCAGATCAGAATAAGTATTTTAGGCACAAAGGAAAAGCGGATCACTAAAAGTACACGTACCAGTCATCATTGGAACCATGTGGTGTCATGTAAAGAAACACCTTTCTCATTCCACTCCTCAACCAAATTTCTGTGAGAAGGATTCTCCCAAAGCGATCGGCCGTTTATTGTGCAAGATGACGGTGGCCATTTATTACCACTTCTTTCATACAATTTTTCTACAACAGCATCAAGCTGCTCTATTAAAATTCAATAAAAATAAATATAATGAGTAATAAAATTAGTAGTTAGCAAAAGGTCAAGCAGAAAAAAGTAACAAGTCACCAACTTAGGTTATTGCAACCTGAGGGACACTGAATCCTCCCTCTGTGAAATTCTGTTGGTAGAGCCAATATTGCTCCATCGACTATAGCTTCATAATTGGCATTTTCTCCAGCCAATCCTTTATACACACAGAGGAAGCGAAGACATAAGAAGTAAGGAAAGGAAAGGGTATCACTGAGCTCAAATTGAAACAAATAAACAGAGCTGAATGAAAATAAATGCATACAACTTTAAATTTACCAGAAAATTATATTCTGCAACTTATTGGTGAATTTAAAATACTCTGAAAAATACATTGAGCACTAATTGAGGATGGCGATTTTGCTCTAATTTTACATACACAATATGTTTCCTGGAAAAAGGAAGGCTAAAATGTGTTGACTTCTTGAATACTTACGAAAGTTTAATTAGCATGTCTAGAAATTAATGACTCAAGATTCAAGAGCAATTCATAGATACCACCTCCGTAAAACAATTAAAAAAAAAATCAGGGAGGGAGAGTTTGTTCTAGAGCAAAAAGCACGATAGCATACAAAACAATAAAAAGATCAATTAGAAGGTACTCAGCTAGCAAGATGGGAAAGACTACTTATTACAGCAATTAACTACACATCAGGAGTCAGATATAAATCCTATCTGTTATCAAAGTAAAATTTAATCTTACTTATCAAACTACTGAGTGACAGAACACTAAATTAAACTAAGTCAATCAATGCCAAGTCAAACACCAACCGTCAAACTATATTCAATTCCCCTTTTCTTCTAATTTCAATATAAGCAATTAGCAATTCCAAACAAAAATATCACCCATAATCAGAGAACCACTCACTTGAAACTCACTAAAATTTGCCTTGACCTCCCGCTCCATAGCCAATGCAGCTACAGACTGCATAAATCTCTCAGTCTCTGCATCATCAATATCAACACAAGCCAATTGATCACCACAAGAACAACACTTTCCACTCTCATCCGCTACCTCTCTTCACCACCCTTGCCCTGCCCAATCCACCCCAGCCATGCCAGCCTCCTCCATTCTTCAAAACCGCATTTTCACCAAACCTAAATGTAACTCACTCCATTAACCTTCTGTCACTGAACCAATCCTCAATAATTTTCCCCGTCTCTTCATTCACACCTCACAGTACTCCTCAGCTGCAAGTACTGATAAACTCTTTCTACTCTCCCGTCTCTGCTCACTTTCAACAGGGCCGCAATCTCCTGCTGCTCTAAACTCAACCCCATCAAACCCATGCTCCTCCACTTCATAGCCTTCTCAGCCTCCAAATTCTCACAAAAGCAGAACAAAGCCCGGATCATAGGTTCTCAACCTCGGAACCACATTGAACTCATTATTCATTCTCTTAATCAACTCAAATGCATAATCACCGTCATTCTTCGACGCTGCCAGCCTAGCAACGGACGTGACCGAGGCCTCATTTGGAATGACATTATTCGACAACATTTGATCAAATACTCGAAATCCATGACGTAAAGCTGAGTCTTTCGACGATGGGTCAGTGGCAGAATCGGAGCAGAGGTAAAGCGCATTAAAGTGATGTAGAGAGGCGGAGATTCTGAGAGAGAGCGGATTCGTAAAGGAGATTGCAGTAGTAAGGTCTTTGGATTTGGTGCAAGATTGGAATTTATAAGGAAATTGGTTTCTGGGTTTGGATTAGTTTAGCGTTTCTTGTTGGGTTTTGAAGGATTTGTAGACGTTGTGTTGCTCATGGATGTCGAGGGGTTTTGCAGAGGTTAGAAGAAGAACCCTAAACGGTCATCTGAAGTTGGTTAGATTTGATTTGGTTCGACTTCTTTTAAGGGCAGGATGAAAATTTTGAGGAAGTTGATTCGGTATATGAAGTTTTGGACTGGGCCTAGTAAAGTACTAATACCACCCATTAAATTTCTAATAGAACTCCTTTTCCATATTACAATTTTGACCTTACCACCTTCATTGAACGATAAAAAAAATTATGTAATTAAGCACGTAAATTGAAGGACTACCTACATACCACATATTCTTGGAGTAGATTTTTAAGTTAATACCTGATAAATCTTTGGACAGTATTACAAAGTGTATGCATGTAGACTTTAATAAATCTTAGATTATAATATATTTGTAGATATGGATAGATTTTAAAATTTGTTTGAAAGAAATTTTTTGCCAACATAAAACATTGAAGCCTTTTGGACTTTACAATTTTTTTTAAGAGTCACGCTACTGGCAATCCTCTGTTTCTGATTTCTCTTATAAAAGCCCTCTTGTTTGCGTTTATGAAAGTGTCTTTTATGTTTTAGATTGTATTAGAAATAAAGCTTATTTAATTAAAACCACCTCCCATTCTCAGTCTCTTTCTTCGTTACAAACTCTTTAAAACTGCAAAAATTCGAAGAAAAAAAACAAAAGCTAATCAACCAGCAGACTGATGATCACCAAAACAAAGCTAATGTACCTGCAGCCTGCAGGTAACGCGATCAAGCTGAGCTGATTTGATTAGTATTATTATTATTTATAAAAAAAAAAAAAAGGGTTGGTAAATCTAAATTAATTTTTAGGTTATCTCTTCCAAAATTTAAATATGGTAGTCAACTAAATAGAAAATTATTTAAAAACTACCTGCCAAATCCCTGGAGCATTGAACAAATTATTATTACATGGCAAAAGTAGTAATTAATAATATAGAAATAATTTTAATTTGATGATAATTAGGAGAATCTTTTAGTGGTAACAAATTCAATAGCGAATTTTCATATATCTATCAAAGCGTCATTCTGCGAAGATTACAACTTACCTTGCCAACATTAACGAGGTTTCCATTATTTGACGAATCCATGGTTTTATTTGCAAAGTAATCGAAGCTATAATCTAGATTATTCATGAATATAGCTGGATTTCTTAAAATGATCCCTCTTGATAAATATTGACGTCAGAAGAATGTTTTGCATGAGCTACTATGGCAGCTATCATTTGCATTCACCTTTCACCACCGTATCAGCCGGGACCTGCACAATTCTTTAAATCTAATTTTCTTCTATTCAATAAAACAAGTTAAAGTTTATGCAGTAAGTTAAATAGGTATATTACATTTTCACTCTGACAGACACTACTGTAAATAAATAAATAGTTTTATGTACACAAAATTCAAATAATAAAAAAATGAGAAGATAGTCAGTTTTGGTTTGCGGTTTTTTATTTATTTATTTGGTTTTTGCCAAATATGTAATTGATGTCTGATGATAATGATTCTCTCTCTCACTTCTTAAAATTAAAGAGAGAGAGATAGGAGAGAGAGATGAGCATGACGTAGTTAGAAAATTGAATCTATGAGGAGAGAATTTTTAACTAATATAAAATGTAAAGAAAAGAAATGAGTGATGCCGTATGCCGTATCTGAGTTTTGCTAGAAATATTCAAGGCTTTATTTTAGGCTTAAAAAGAAAGGCAGTACAATGTCCAAATCGTGAAAAGTTCAAATATAATTTTTTTTTATTTTTTTTTTAATAATGAGTTTAATAAATTCCATTCAATAATAAGGCATTTGTTTAATGAATTCAATTCAATTGGGTATTTTTTCTTAATTTAAATTTTACAATTCACTAAAAACTATAAATAGATGAGATATTTTTAAAATAATTTGAATTTAAATTAATGAAATAATCAATCCAACTAAAATAAGGGTGCGTTTGAAATTGAAGTTGGTATTTGTCTTTTAAAAGTTCTGACATTAAAATGTTTGGTAATCTTAGCTATTATAAACTTGATTCTTTATGTTGATATATTTTCTTGTATAATAAAAAAATTTATTATTAAAATTATTATTTTAAATTTACATTTCTTATATATTCTAACTTTTATTTACGTGAATTCTGATTTTTTAGCGTGAGTTGTAGGCTTAAAAGCTACAATCTTGATTCTAAACCCACTCTAAGTTTATAACTTAAACTTAACAGAACAAAATATATCTTCAGAAATTTTTGAAACATAAGGAAATGTTGGTTGCTTTACCACTCACCGTTTGTGAGTAAAGACCAAATTACTTTTTTCCTCTATTTGTCTATGATTGCATAATTAGCGATCATTCTCATGATTGAAAAGACTATTGTTTATCGTATGGCAGTTCATGTATGCAACTAGAACTGTCTAAAGTAGTTATTTAAACTCGCCACGTGTCCCATTACTTGATTTCTATGTAATTTTAAATCAATAATAATATTAATAACTTTTTGATTTTATTTTAATATTATTATCTTGATGCTACGGAAATTTACTTTAATTTCCTCATCCTCTCCCTCTGTCCAAGTCTTTTTCTTAGCATAAATATAATAATATTAAATAGAAATTAAAAATTATCAATATTTTAATTTAAAAATTACAAAAATAAAATAAAAAAATTGGAATCTTAGCGAGAGGAAAAACTACCCCTAATGGGTGACTATCGCTCACACTCCTAGTTATTTAAAGTGATCAGTTGGTTGAAAATATTATTATTATTTTCCACTCTTGACACGTGTTTCATTTTATTCCATTTTTTTTCAATTTTAAAATGATGATAAATTATTGATAACTTTTAGTTTTGTTTTGATATTGTTGTCCTTTATGCAGAGGAAATTCACCATTATACACTTATCTCTCTCTCATCAGTATTTTTTCTCTTTGTTAAAAAAATGAAAAACCAACATGCATTTATGGTGCCATTTGGTGGTTACAAATATTGACAAATTTAGAAGAGTTGGAGTTGCATGCACATTTGTAAAAAAAAATGGTTACTAATTTCTAAGATTTTTTATTGCGATAATTAAATGCATTCACGGTGAATCTCTCTTATAAACACCAAGCTATTTCCTTTGGTGTATGCATCCCAAAATTCTCAATTCATTTTCCTCTCTCGAGAGTGAAAAGTGAGAGTTTGAGAGTGAGAATTAAGAATTTTAATAAACTCTTGAATAATTAGTGAGTGAGAGATTATTGTATTAAGGTTGTAGCGATGGCTAAAATACTCTAACACTTGAAATTTCCATTTCACTAGTAAAGTTTTATCTTTTTGTCTTCATTTTAGGCGTAAATTCTAGTTTCTTATTGATTCGATGTTTTAATATTTCTTAATTCACTTTATTTGTATATACGGTTCATATCAATTTTCTATGATAATATCAAACCATTGGTTCTATTATTAAAAGTTGGGGTGCTCTTCACAAATATGATATTGTTCACCTATATAGCATTATTCATGTGAAATAATGGAAGGGATCTTGAGGATTTTACAATGCAAAATTGTCGGAGGTGATCTTATGTTAATGAAGGTGGAAAAGGTCATGCTAATCTGTTTATACTTAAAGGAAAACATTGTAGGAAGTGATGCTTTTATCATGTCAAGTGGCAAAAGAGTGACAATGGTATGACATTTCAAACGACAACGTGTCTAAACAAGGTTTAAAGATTCTCTTTAAGCGAAAGTTACTTTTAGGGCTCAAATCCGTGAATTTATTGTTTAGCAAGTATTTTTTTACAAGTAAGGAACATAAATTGAAGTTCGGTAAATCTGATACTATAAGTAAATGCATTCTAGAATTGATTCATTTTTATGTTTGAGAATTGTTGAATATGTCATGAGAGGTATAAAGTACTTGGAGACTCTTGATAATTATTCTAGAAGATGTTGGGTGTATTTAATTAAGAAAAAGTCATATATATTTTCAGTGTTCAAGGAATACAAAGCACGGGTAGAACTTAAATCTAAAAAAAAGGATCAAGTGTTTGAGGATAGATAATAGTAGATAATATATAGACAGTAAGTTTCTTGCATTCTATAAGCAATAAAGTATTCAGAAATGCGATTCGTGATGGCATACACCTTAATAAAATATAATGGCGGAAGCGAAAAGAATAGAACTCTTCGGAAAGATAAAAGTCATCATGAGAACTAATAGTCTATTAAACTTATTTTGGAATGAAGTACCCAAGCGCATTTTATGTGGTAAATTAATCGTTGTTTACGATAATTGGTTGAAAACTCTTATGGAAATATAGATTGAGAAGCCACTAATTACACTCATTTATATGCATTTAGATATCACTATTATGCATTGATGTAAAATGGCTAGAAATAATAAAGTTGAATCTAAAATTTAGAGATGTATCTTCTAGAGTATACTAATAGAGTAAAGGGTATCATTTATGGGATCTCCTTTGCTTAAAAGATATTTAATAGCATAGATGTTATTTTTATAGAAAATCAACTACAAAAGAAAAATGAGGATGATAACATTGTAAAACAAAAATATCTTGTCAAAGAATATGGTGTTAAAAATAGTAAACAATCTAGAAGAAAAAGGTTTAGATTCTTTCAAAGTAGCATTAAAGCATGAGGAACAGAACGAGTCCAAGGCTTTAGAAATTAAAATCGGGCCATCAACTTATAAAAAGACAATCGCCGATTAATGGCACTTGCAGTATGTAACAAAGATTAATGTTACATACTGTCTTTTGATAAGAGATGGCGACCATCAACTTTCTATGAATCTTTAAATAACTCAGATGTTGCTTGTGGATGATAGCAATGCGGGAAGAAATTAAAACTCTACGTAAGAACAAACTTGAAACTTGCACCATTACCCACATAGAGAAAAATAATTGGAAACAAGTGGATCTACAAGATCAAACTTGATGGTAATAACTTAGGTGGAGCGGAACATGGAGTGCAAGATTTGTGGTGAAAAGTTATGCTAAAAGAAGGCCAATGCTTCGATGAGATATTTTCCTTATTGGTTCAACAACTGGCGAATAGTATTGGCTATGTAATGCGGCAATGTATAAATGTTTGATGTAAATTTTGCTTAATATATAGATATTAAGCGGGTTATTGGGTAACTCGATTATTTTATGTGGAATTTGGGTCTCAATATTTTGACAAATATTAAATTGGTCGGATTTGCGTCATTTAAATTTGACACGATGGCCCATTTGGCTAAACTCTACTTGTGAGTCGATAATTAAATGCATGCATAATAAAATTCTCTATAAATACCAAGCAATTTCCTTTGGTGTATGCATTCTAAAATTCTTCAATTCATTTCATCTCTCAAGAGTGAGAAGTCGAGAGTTTGAGGTGAGAGAATTAAAGAGTTTTAATAAACTTTTAAGTAATTAGTGAGTGAGAGATTATGTGTATTTGAGTTATAGGTAGTGAGATAAAATACTTCAATACTTGTAATTTTCATTTTAATAGTGAAGTGTTATCTTTCTATCTTCACCTATGAATGTAGATTAAAAGCCAAACCACAATTCTAATGTCTCCTCTATGATTATGATGTCTTAATATTTCTCCAAATTCACTTTAGTTGTGTATCTTGTTCACTCATCAATTTTCTAATCCTCTTGTCACTTTCTGACTTCTTTTTTCTTTAATTGCTTTTCTTTATTTATTTATTTTTTGAAAGCTTAAAAAAAAGGAATTTTTTTTAAAAAAGTATTATATTTTAAAAATATTAAAAAGTAAATAACAAAATTATCCTAATCATATAGATCTGACTATCCCAAAAAAAAAGGGATCCAGCTATCATGCCCCTTGGGCACCGTGCCCCCTTTATTTGTCAGTTTGTTGGGAACCGTTAGATTATAATGAGTGAAATCTAATGGCTGGGGCTTTGAGAATGAATAGTGAGTTAAAGTTGGGCTACCATCCCAACCTATTGCACCTTTGAAATTGGTCTTAGGGTGCTGTAAACCGTGAGTGGAATTGATTTTGACTGGTGTGAGGGAGAGACATGAGTTGTGAAGAATAGTCAAGTGCGCAACTACGATTGTGTTGCTTGACTTAAAGTGGATCAGCGTTGAGTTTAATTTTAGCAGTCAAGCGAAAGCGGAGGAGAGATCACAACAATAAAATATCAGGTTAGTGGAAGTTGAAATTGAAATGCATGAGTTGAATAATGAATTTTTATTGGTAAACCTACTGGGAAGTGAGATTTAGTACACAGATCGACAAAATTGTGGAGTAGAGGGAACCGATTTCAAATTTATTTAGGGATTATTACCAACAATTCAACTGGGCCCATTTAATGCGGTAGGATTAATGAGAAAAATAATTGTTTTACTTTGTAATTTCATTGTATTGGTGGTGTTTGGCGTCCCGTTTATTTATCTTTTATCTTGTTATACATTAAACTAGCGTTTTAAGCACCTACGTCTTAATTATCAATTTCCACCCAGCGATTTTCCTGAAATTTATATCACAATTTTTACACTTGTATAATGATCAAGGGATCAATTAATTTATTTGTTTTGTATCTTTGTAAGTACATGTAATAATAATCAAATGTATGATCGAAAGTTCCACAATAACTTGGTTGTTAAGTTTTTTCAATGAATTTGTGTGGAAAATCGAGTGAAATTACAACAAGTAGCGGAAAGAAAGTGAATGGATGCATTATGCCTGAGGTTACAGTCCGTTGTAGATCTGATTTATTGATTTCATTGAAATGAGCATTAATTTTTTTTTTTGTTTATTTTGGGGCTGCCAATGTAATGGACATGTATTTGTTTTGTGCATTACAAATGTATTTATATGGCGCTATAAAGTGTAGTTTCATTTTATTTTATTTTTTGAAGAAAAGAAAATTCATTCCATAAAGGGAGTTTAACAAATTCATGACTTACGAAGTGTAATCTGCCCAAACCAATTATACTTTTCTCTGAGCTAACTTTGCTAGAGAATGAGCAATTGCATTACAAGATCTTGGCGTATCAGATGTTTTCCATGAACAAAACTCCTTGATCTATTACGAACTTGAAATTAGCCCTTTTGGATCTACGATTGCTTTGCTCTTCATGTTGTTAACATAATCTGACTTGACGAGTCAGATTCAATGATTATGTTTGCCACCTTGCATCATAAGCTACTGATCCCAGTTCATTACCTCTGCTTACGCAAAGTAGCATGTGCATTTTGTATTCTTGATTAAATGACCATAAAATTCTTGTTAGCATACTTAATAACAATTCCCATTAAATGAT
Organism: Citrus cavaleriei; assembly: GCA_030448925.1. Taxonomy (NCBI): domain Eukaryota; kingdom Viridiplantae; phylum Streptophyta; class Magnoliopsida; order Sapindales; family Rutaceae; genus Citrus; species Citrus cavaleriei. The sequence continues at coordinate 17,726 of JAUJEN010000066.1, forward strand.
CCTCTAAATTTATAGCATCCCGTTGATCTTATTTGGAGGGAACTCAACATATCGATTCTCCTTGTACTTTAATATTGGCCATTTTCGATACTTTGGATCTTTCTAAAAGACTCATGACCCTCGACCTTCTTTATGCTGAGTCTCCTCTTCCCTTTGAACAAGCTTTGATTTCGTACACCCCAAATTACCCAGAGAAGAGCGACCACCAACTCTGTATCTGATTTTCCCACTCTTTTCACCATCTCATGCAAAATGCCAATAATGTCATGGCCACCAATGTTTTTAAGCTCAGCATCAAACTTGGTAGTTTTTTTGTGACAGATTTACACTCCACCATGACCAACAATTTCCATCTTGATACAAATTTGGCATTAGGTAACTTTATTTTCCTCCTCCACAAGTTCTTGGTTGTTGGAAGTATGTTTTTTTTGCTCTCCAGATGAAAATCTTAATTTTCTCTGGTAAGGACATGGACCAAATAATCGACCATTAGTTGGTGGTTTGCTTTCTGAAGGGGCCAGGGGTATCAGGAAATTAATCCTCAAGGCCACTTGGTATCCACTCTTGACAGTGTAAATTCCTTTCTTATCATAGTGCCAAAGAATTTGATCGGCCATTGGTGTGTTGGGTATAGGAATTCTTAAGATTATGTCAGCATCCTCTCTCAAGAAATGTTGGCAGATCATATCCTCATTCCATTGGTTATCCTCCTTGATCAACTCAGCTACCAGTGTGTCACTTGGTAAAGATGGAGGGGAAACTGGTTTAAAGGACGTGGGCCTTGGAATCCAGTTTCCTTTATAAATCTGAACTTGCTGACCATTTCCGATCTTCCATCTAATCCCCTTATGAATCACTTGTCTCCCCCACAGTATGCTTCTCCAAATGAATGAGGGCTTGGAGTTTCATGGTAATAAATAAAGATGATGGACATTTGGTCATTCACGTCTTAAGTAATCACCCAATTTCTGAGGGGAAATTTACAGTAATAACCAAAAAAATTTTTCTTTTTTTCATCTTAACCCCCCAAAAATATTTCTATCAACATTAGCCATAAAACAACATTTGAGACCAAAATACCCCTCATTATCTCTCCCCAACACTCCTTTCACTCATCTCTCCGAGTCCAACTTCCATCATCGTGGCATCAACCCTCGTCGTGGCGGCTCCATCTCTCACCGGCATCCCGATCTGACAACCTTCATCAAACCTAAGTTAGTCATTTTTCTTATTTTTCATTAATTTAAAATGAGATTTTAGAATAATAATAGTTATAAGCTTGAGAATAATAGTGGTGGTGATGATGTTTGTGGTGGTTGGGGGTGTTGGGGAGTATTTTTTTCGATTTTTGAGTGATTGCTTAATTTTGGGGAGGAGGGAGGCAGAGCAATATTATGCGCACCAGTCTGTGACAGACCGCAGTTTTTGGTGCATGTCGCTTTTTAAGTTATGTATGCAAATTAATTAATTTCACACCGGACACCATAACAATCACACAAACCATTCAATTAATTAATTAAGCTTTAAAAACGTGAGTCCTTTGGGAGCATGAGATCATGGGAGCATCACCATCATCCCGAAATTTCAAGCTGATGTTGTCTTTGTGCTTACTATTCTTCTTTTTCAACTCATCGTCCTTGATAGCAGTGACAATTAGTACCCGTCACGCATTGAAGCCCTAATCTCATCGACCTTAACATCATCGAAAGCAAGCGCACGGTGAAGGCTTGCCAAATGTGGCCTCTCCGTGATGCCACTTGTCGCCGTCCTCGAGCTCCTCTTTCCTCTCGACTTATGTGAAGTATCCTATCTCCATGAACTTGAAGAATCACATCCTCTTTGCAATACGGAAGATCGATCTCGAATACGTGGGCATGTGGAGTTTCTTTCCGGTGGGTGTCTATGCCTCCATATGGATGGACGAGAGATGATATCCCAACGGAAGGAGAGACATTTTTGTTCAACTCTAGTTTCTCGTTTAAATTATATTATATAACTTGTAAGAAAGCTCGCTTTCAATTATTTCTTTTGCTATGTATGTCTTAAGCTTATCTCATGGTTATGTATTTATACTCAACTCATGATGAGTTCTTGAAATTTCTGGAATTTGGAAATTAAGTGTATATATATGTATAGGATATGAATGTTCTTTCTTTGAAGAGCGATTTAATTTGTAAGTCTTGTGTAGATATATATATAATTTTAATGTTTTTTGGGTAACTAAAGTCTTGCGTTGGAGAAGTCTCTCGGAGAACCTGGAAAATGGAAATGGTGATTGAATAGTCAACAATTTTAACTTTCATCGATGATGATTGCCTGGAAAATGTATGTCCAAAATTGCATGTCGCACGAAGCTTGGTGCGACATGCAATCTGTCGCACCAAGTTTTGGTGCGACATGCAATCTGTCGCACCAAGCTTCGTGCGACAGGCAGTCTGTCGTCAGATTCACTCACGACTCGCAGTTTCGAAACTCTCGATCAAGTTCAGAAGGGTAATTTGGGGAGAAAAGCGTGTGTTTGGCTAATGTTGATAGAAAAAAGTTGAGAGGATTAATTGTGAAAATAACAAAAGTTTTATGGTTATTTTTGTAAATTTCCCATTTATGAGATATTTGCTATTTCAACCCACGGCTATGGACCTACGGTGATAGCCATGTAACAACACATGCATGGGTTTTCTAGCTATCGTCAATTCCATAGCTCCTACTTTTAAAACTGATTATCCTGCTTCCATGCCAATCTTTATTTGCTACATGTTTTTTCGTATTTCCACTTTATATTTAAATCCTAGCGACAGATCAGTTCAAATTCACTTTATACTTCTTCAGACTCGACAAAAATTTCACACAATCTACTCCACCATTGTTAGAATTTTATATTCCTCTCCACAATTTGTTCCCTCTTTTTTTAAAAAAAATTCACTATCTATGAGGTTATACTTCATTTTCATTCCATTCTTTTCTCTTTTCCTATTTGTTTCGATTACTTATTGTGTTGTTATTGTTCTTCCTCGTTTTCCCATTATTTCCATATACTACAAATAATGCCATTTACACAAGCTTCCTTCCTTCTATACTATTCCATTATTAATAATCTTCTCCCCATTTTCCCATTTGTGGAACTAATGCCACAAATGGTTGGCAATTTCAATTTATTGATGCTTCCTACCAATTCGCCAATTCATCCATTTCATCCCTCCACATACTGGATTATTTTTGCTCGATTATTGTGGATTTTTTGACTCAGGCGTATTCTCATCTAATCAACTATATCTACTTCTTATCCTTTCGTTCATGCTTCATTTTTTATTTAGTTAACATCAATTGATCTCATTCCATTTTCCATGCTACACTAACCACACTTATATGCCTCTTCCAACAAAATATTTGTTTATAGCATACATAAAATTGTCTCTCACAAACTACTTGCTTCTACATATAATTGCTCAGCTAACTACTTTATTGTTATCTATACCAACAATTTTCTAACACTCTTGTCACTACAACTTCTTCTTCTTCTTTAATTGCTAGTCTTTATTTTTTTTTCGTTTTTGAAAGCTTAAAAAAAAGAAAAAATGTTTAAAAAAAAGTATCCTATTTTAAAAATATTAAAAAGTAAATAACAAAATTATCCTAATCATGTAGATCCTAGTATCCCAAAAAAAAACCATTTCGAATTTAAAGTCTAATTTTTATTTTCTGAAATAATATTTAAAAAAAATTGACTTTTGTTGTTTGACCTTTCCTTCTATCTCTTTTTTCAAAACTTCCAAAAAAGAAAGAATAGTGACAAAGAGAGAAAAAGATTATAAAATTTTACTTTCTCTTTCTACTCAGCTGACTCTCTCTCTTCTTTTTTAACACATTTTTTCTCATTTTTCTCTCTCTTTAGTATTTAAAAGAAAAAGAAAGAAACGAAATTGAAGAATAAGTGGAAGTTGCAGTGGCATGAATGAAGAAGAAAAGAACTTACGAGGTAAATTCCTCTCATAAAAGATAATAATATTAAAATAAAATTAAAAGCTATCAATATATTGGGTCCAAGTACCACTCATTTTTGTCTTTTGTGATGTCAAATTACATATAATCCCTTATCTTCCTTTTTATTTACAGTTTATTTATAACATTATGTGTTTTGGCAAGTGACTTTTTAAAATGTAATTTTATTTTATTTAATATTTTTTATTTTTTTATTTATAATTTATTTATAAGTTTATGTGCTTTGGCTAGTGATATGTTAAAATGTAATTTTATTTCATTTAATAGTATTTAACTTTCTAAAAGAATAAATATAACAATAAGCCTATGACTAGATAATATTAAATAATATTTTTTAATAAAATAAAAATATTAAAATTTTATTCTTTTAAACAAAATAAATAATATTAAAAATAATATTTATTTTTTAGGACTCACTATTGCTTATTCTATTTTATTTAATATTATTTAATTTTAAAAAATAAAATAATAATAGGCTATGACTAAATAATATTAAATAAAATAAAATAAATAATATTAAAAATAATATTAAATTTTTTAGACTCATTACTGATTATTTCATTTTATTTAACATTATTTAGTCTTATGAAATAATAAACATAATAATAAGCGAATGAATATATAATGTTGAATAAAATCAAATAAATAATATTAAAAATTTATCCTTTTGAATAAAATAAATAATATTAAAAATTTATCCTTTTGAATAAAATAAATAATATTAATTAAAAATTATATTTTTTAAGACTCACAACTGATTATTTATTTTATTTAATATTATTTAGTTTTTTAAAGAATAAATATAATAATAAGTCTATAACTAAACAGCATTAAATAAAACAAAAACAAATACTATAAATAATATTAAATAAAATAAAATAAAAATAATTAATATTAAAAATTATATTTATTTTTTAATGCTCGCTATTGATTATTTTATTTTATTTAAATTTTTTTTTGAAAGATTAAATACAACCATAAGCCTGTAAATAAATAATATTAAATAAAATGAGAATAAATAATATTTTTTAATAAATAAATTATATTAAAAATTAATTTTTAAATACAATATATAATATTAAAATAAATTTTATTTTTTACGACTCGCTACTAATTAAACAACATAAAATTTTAAACAATTTGGACGTATGTGCTAAAACTTCTAATTCTTTAGCTCTTTTGCGTTTTTGATAAATAGCAGGAAGTATAATATTAATATTCAAATAAATGAATCTCTATCTTTAAATCTATTTTTTCGACCAATAATTGAAATTACAAAAACATAAAATTAGGTAATACTTTACAACTGTTGCAAGTAGTTGAGTCCCAATATCTTAAAGTGATATTGTAGTCCCAAAATCTTAAATCAGTTGATTGCCATAAAGAGAAAGTTGACATTGCTTTTTAGAATGATAGAGAGCGACGGGACGCACTTTATCACTCTTGGTTGGAAAAGTGTCCACAATATTGTTTTTTAATTTTAATTCATCAAAACAGCACACGTGTCTAGTCTTATCTGGCCTTGTCCCTAATTTCAATTAATGCCCTCTTTTCACTTTGTTATGCCGTTAGGATTTAGGGGCATCCGGCCGTGGTATAGATGTTTGAAATTACTTGATGGATTGATACATTAAATATTTTAGGTGAAATATTTATAATATTAGGAAACTGTTGGCTGTTCGGATTAACGCATTAAGAAAGGGATTAATATAATAAAAAGTATATAAAATAAATTATGATTGGAATAGAGTTTAGGACTAATTGTATTAAAATATTATTTATATTTTAAATATAATCATTTAGTTTTATTATTTAATAAATTATCATAAATTTAAATTTATTGAATATTAATTTATTAATTATCATAATATTAATATATTAATTTTATTAAATATCTAAATAAAATTTTAATTTACATAAAAATATAAGACAGTAATAAACTTAAATATTTAATAAATAAATGATAATTACATAAAAATTTTGATTATTTTACATTAAATATGAAAAACGTATTTTAACTTTGTTTAATCATTTATTAGATAATAAATAAACATAAACTTGTAAATTTTATTTTATCATTTATTATTTTCTGAACTATTAAATTTAAATTAATAAATTATATTTACTTTAATAAATAAAAATAAATTTATAATTTAATACTATATTGTTTTCTACTATGATATATCTTATATTTATTTAATTCTATAGTATTATATTTTTATGATATAATATCAAACTATACTAAAATATAATATTAAATTATACTATATCATAATATCATTATACTATATTATAGTAACTAATATATAGAAATAAATAATATTATTCATAATATAACATAAAATTGCAAAATTTTACTATTTAATAATAGTATGTTATTGAATCATTTTCATATTATAAAAATTAATAAATAAAATAATTAAATAATACTTATTTTCAATAATTAAATATTAATAAATTTAAATAATTTTAATTTAATTTTAACATTAATATAAAATAATATTATTTATATAATACATTCTATCTTTGCACTAAACACAATATTATATTACAACTTTTATGCAATGCGTTAATATAATATATCATAATACAATATAATATGTTAAGCATTCATTAAAAATTGACTATATGTTTATGATACAATTAATATTCTAGTTGACATTTACCTCATTTACCTAATAGTAAGGTTGGGTAATGTCAGTGCTTTTTATATTTTTTTTCACACCGATATTCTTTTCATTATTGTTATAAAAGCAATCATTGGCATATTAGGTATATTGGTACAAAAAGCTCTTATGCTGCCTCTAATTCTTGCTCTATTGTCTTTTAAATTAATCATGTACCCAATGGAATCATTTAGCGTTCTCCAATTTCTCAAGGACAAGACAATTTTAGTCACTGGTGCCACTGGCTTTCTAGCAAAGAGTATTAACATGCATCTCTCCATTTAACTCTCCCTCTCTTCCTTCCCCATTGATGTTTACTATTTTTTTTTTTTTTTGACTTATTGCATTTGTCAATTATTGTTTAAGTTTTTTTGGAGAATATACAGAGAATTCAACCAAATTTTAAGAAGCTCTATATTATTATAATAGCAGGGGAAGATAATTTTGCTAAACAACGCATGTTTCGTGAGGTGAATACCTTCTTAAATATAGCTTTAATTTCTTTTTAAAGATATAGAAATCTAATAAACATGTATAATTTATGAATAGGTGATAGAGAAGGACTTGTTTAGGGTGTTGAGGGATACATGGGGTGACAGTTTGGACTCCTTCATACTGGAAAAGGTAGCTGCAGTGCCTGGTGATATTTCGTATGAGGACTTGGGAATCAAAGACTCTAATTTAAAGGAAGAAATGTACAGACAAATAGACTTGGTGGTAAATGTAGCTGCTATAACAAAATTTGATGAAAGGTATCGACACACTTTACTTTATACTTTTTTCTATCTCTAATTATTTGACTATGCTATATGCGTATATATATGACCTGAGAACTGACCTTTGAATTTTTTTTTTAATTCTTTTCTCTGTAGATATGATGCTTTATTGGACACCAATACAATGGGAGCTTTTCACGTTTTGAGTTTTGCAAAAAATTGTACAAAAATGCAGATGCTTGTCCACCTGTCAAGTGGTAAATATATTATGCACTTGCTTGGCCTGAGAAACCCATTTGAAACTATTCGATTTTACAGAGAATAACAAATAGTTTTTTTCTTTTTTCTTTTTTTTTTTCCCCTTCTGGCTAAATGTGACTTTCTATTCAAGCTTAAAATTTGTTTTTACCGCTTGAGCTTATGATAATAAGCTTCTAACACCGCATTGCAGACCTCGTTAATTAAAAATATTAGAGAAAGTGCTTGATTTTAAAATTGAACAAGGGATGGTCTAACAATAGTATTTAAAATAAGTTTTGACAAAAATACTGACAGAAATAAGACATCGTTAAACAGTAAATGTGACACTCTCACATGCAAATTGATTATTGGTTTGAACCTATACAAATCTCAACTAATTAATTTATTTGTTAAAATATCATTTTTGTCCTTGCATCAGTTTATTTTTTTTGTTATTATTTTAACATTAAAAATACCATTCGGTTTTAAAATTTTATCAAGCCTCAATTCGTGAAATTTTTTTTTAAAAGGAATTAAAAACAACTAACTACGTATAATTTCTTTCTAAAAATAACTAACTTCATGAGTTAATTCATTTGGACTTTTCAGCTTATGCGTGCGGCGAAAAGTCAGGACTAATTCCTGAGAATTCATTTACAATGGGTGAGATGCTGAAATGGCCACGTCAATTGGATACCATGGCAGAAAAGAAATTAGTGGAGCAAAAATTAAATCAACTTCAAACAACTGGTGCAGCTGAAGACGAAGTCACATCAATCATGAAGGATCTCGGCATGGAAAGGTTTCAGTATAGGCTCTACTAAGTTATATTTACTGTAACTCGCAATCTAGTAAAAAAAATCCATATAATTTAAGCCTTAATATATTGTTAAATCATAATAAACAAATTTATATTATTTTAGTTTAAGTGTATGTTTAATCTTTATATTTTAAAAGTACCTCAAAAGACCCTTGATATTAAACATTTTGTACTCTTACCCTTATTGTTTCTCTATTTTTATAATAATATCCTTACAACAATATTTCTGAGATATTAATTTACCTATAAAAAATATTAAATTATTAATTAAACTTAAAAATAAAGTAAAAATAAATGTAATTTTTTATTATTTTAATTTTAGGATGAATCTGTAAATTATTTTTTTTTATAAATAATTATTAAAATGATTATAATTGCAAGGGTACTAAGCATTGCTTTAAGTTAGCAAATATTAATTTATTTTAAATAATTAAAAAACTTGTGTAAGGGTATAAAAAAGAAGAGTTCATTCACACTAATAATTATTGGTTAATTTGCTAATAAATAATTATGGGTTAATTTTTAATTAATTTTTCTATAGATTAATTAATTAATATCTCCAAAATGACATTGAGGGTATTATTGTCAAAGATTAAAAAATAAAGACAAAAGTGTCACATATTTAATAAGAAGGATATCTTGAGATATTTTTTAAAATATAAGGACTTTTCAAGTATTTACCCTTAAATAAAAAAATTATAATGAATTGAGAAAAGCACATGACATCTTGTATTTTGCCAAATGATCTAAGAGATCTCTTTGTTTTTAAAATTCATCTCACAAATTTCTTTTTAGATAATTAGATATAAAATACTAAAAAGAGTCTATTTGACCATTTTTAAAAGTAGCAGGGTCTCTAAGACCATTTTGCTAAAGTATGAAAACATTGTTGTTGTTTTCTCTAATAAATTTTATTTTTACTTTTATTATAGAGCAAGATGGTACGGATGGCCAAACACATATGTGTTTACAAAGGCAATGGGGAAATGCTATTAGACCACCATAAAGACAATCTTCCAATTATCATTATACGCCCAACCATGATAACAAGCACTTACAAAGAACCATTCTCAGGTTGGAATGAAAGTTTGAGGTAAATATCATTTTAATTAAATTTCTAATTACAATCTTTTTACTAATTAATTTCCATTAATTTTGAGTAATTTATTTTCTCTTTATTCTGTCGTTTCAGAACAATTGACAGTCCACTTATTGCTTATGGCAAAGGGAAAATAGACTGCTTACCTGTCAATTCTCAGACAATATTTGATTTGGTGAGTTTTAATGTTTTAATAAAAGTGATCCGGACCAAGCTATAAAAAAAAAAAAAGGAAGAAAGAAAAAAACAACTCTAATGCATTATTTTCTATTATACGAAATTTATGTAAATTGATTTATGAAAATTATATGTAGATACCAGCGGACATGGTAGTGAACTCAATGATCATGGCAATGGTGGCAAATGCAAATAACCCATCATCTCAAATGATTTATCACGTTGGCTCATCTCTAAGAAACCCAATACAATTCTTCCAAATCCACGAGTTTGCCTTTCATTATTTTACTAAAAATCCATATATTGATAAATATGGAAATCCAGTTATAGTTGGTAAGTTTAAAGTACTGGATTCGCCGGCTAAATTTCACAAATACATGGCCGTCCGCTCTGTGCTACCACTAAAGGTTTGTTGTAGCTAAATTTAATTAAATTGAATAAGGGTTTTAATTTGTTGTGAGTAAACCCTCTAGTTAATGTTCAATTATCATTAATTTTTGTACTCATTTTTTATTTTTAATCTTTCCCCCCCCCCCCCCCTTATTTAAAAGGTATTAAAATTGGTGAATTTAGTCCTTTGCCGACGTTTTGACGACATTTGTAATGAGTTTAATCGAAGATTGAAGTCGGTTATGGTATTGGTAAATCTTTACAAACCCTACATGTTTTTTCAGGGCATGTAAGTATATATGCTTTACTTCTATAGTAGCAAATTTTTACAGTTAGTTTTTATCAAGTTAATTGACAATTAATTTTTGCTTTGTAAATGGACAGCTTTGATGACACAAATTCGGAGAAGTTGCGAAGGGCAATGAGAGAGAGTGACATGGAGCTGGATTCATTTAATTTTGATCCAAAGAGCATTGACTGGGAAGATTACTTTTTAAATGTTCACATTCCTGGCCTTTTGACATATGTAGTCAAATAACGAGGGAAGCAAGGATTTTTAATTTTTAAACTATGTATACGTATGTATGTGTACACACACATTATAATAAGATGATATTTATATTTATAATAAGAAATTTACTAGAATTGCCTTAGATCATATCTATTATAATACAACCAAATTTTATACTCTCGTAAATATTGAAAGAATATCTACTTTATTTATATCATTAAAAGAAAAATTTATCTCTACTTAATAAATAAAACTTTGACTTTAATAAGTCAAACTCTCTTTTCAGTCACAAATATGACGTAATAATTACATCTTTACAATAATTCGACAGGCCGAATCTTTCTTGTACTATCAATGAAGTTCAGGCTCCACGTTGTCTCGCAACATTGCTTAAAAACTACGTGGATATAGATTAACAATGTATTTTTTAATCTTTGTCCGCTAGAGGAAACTAAGGGCTTTATTTTGTTATCATAAGAATCAAACAGTGGTTGGGCTTGAATTATGGGCCAAAGGCTCACATTACGATTGTGATGAAAATACAGTTTTGGATCAAATTTGAGTATTGTTGTTATCACGCTTCTAATATCCTAATGAAACCCCTTCTTTGAATTTACAGTTTCATCCATGTATAAAATTACATGAAAGCCCACATGATTTATAAGGAAATTGGTATCTAGGTTTTGATTTATTTTAATTTTTTCTTGTTGGGTTTTGAAAGGTTTGTAAACGTTGTTTTGCCCATTGATTCCATTTCTTTTGGGGGCAGAATGAAAATTTGGGGAAAGTTGAATCAGTATATGAAGTTTTGGACTAGGCTTGTTTAAGGTGCCATTTCCACCCTACTAAACGTCTAACAGAACTCCTCTTCCGTATTAAAATTTTGAGCTCTGATCTTAGCTCTTTCAGTGAATGACCCAAAAATTTATGGGACTAGGCACGCACATTGTAAGGAGTAGACACCAGCATATTCTTGGAGTAAATTTTCGAGTCAATTCTAGGTAAATTTTTGGACAGTATTACAAAATATATGTAAGTAGATTTTTATTAAATTTCATATTATGATATATTTGTGGATTGTAACAATTTCAAGAGCCGTAAGTAGTTATTTAAAATAAAAAATTCTTTTACGGTTTTACCCCCTTTTGTTTGGTGAATCTAGTGTTGCAACGACTCTAACATGACAATAACTTTATCTACTACTATGTGGCCGCTTCTTTGTTAGAGTTTTTTTCTTGGTTGCAGGCGGAATTGATCTTTCGCTTTCACTACGAGAAATCAAAACAATTAAGTTACCATTAGAGATAGTTTTATAATAGTAATAAAATGCCAAATTACGGAATATTTTATTAGTTTTAAATGATTAAAAATTTTAAAAATTCTAAAACAAAAGAGGTTCAAAACCGTACGACAAAACATGAAATGAAATTTTACCCAAGAACCTATATTTTATTAGTGTAAGGTTCTGATCGGTGGGTATTGAATAAAAATGTAAAACTCTGTGAAAACACATCGCATAGGTCATTTGAAAACATGTCTCACTATCCCATGAATAGGGGTGTTCATGAAGTAATCTTTCCAATCAATGCACTCAGGATAAGGGAAAATATATCAGTCTCCATCCTGTTCTCTCTCGCGGCCATTCTCAAATTTTCTGTGTTTCTGTCATCAAAGTTGTATAAAATTAAGAATAAATTAATCATATGGTAAATATATTCATCAAACAAATAATATTTAATACTAATTTAATCAGCAGATTGATGATCACCAAAACAAAGCTTACGTGGCATTGGATAATAAGTGTGGTCCATAAATTTCTGTCAATGGCATCACAAAATTAGTCTTCCTACGCCGGCCAGTAAGCATGCCCTCAAAGTATTGACAGCATAATGTATTTTGGCAATTGTAATCTCTGAAGGTAAAATCGCTAAGCTGAGTGATTAGATCATTATTACATGAAAAATTAGTAATAATGCAACATTATTTCTTAATTTAATCTGATGTGTAATTAGAACAAACCTTTAGTGGTAACAAGTAGTGAATTTTCATGTATCCATGAAAGGCGGCCATTCTACTGAAAATTATAACCTTGGTAACCTTAACGGGTTTTCCAGTGTTATCAATCCATGACTTCTTTGTGAAGTAATCGAAGCTGTAATCTAGAATATTCATAAATGTCACAGGATTTCTTAAAGATGATCCCACTCGATAAATATTGACATAAGAAGATTGTTTTGCATGAGCTACCATGGCAACAATCATTGCATTCACCACCATGTCACTTCCGCATAATTCTTGTTAGATTTTGTTACTTTGATCAAATATTTTGAAGTTGCTGTAGGTTACAAACTGTTTGTACAAACTACACATTTATGAAATGATTGAGTTCAAGTCCCTATACGAACTCGACCTCTTGCGTAAATATTTATTCGTAAGTGTGGGCGCTGCATCTTATAAATTAGGATCAGATTTTCAAAATATGTTCTTTAGACACCCAAGCTATGCACCGTGCAACTGATCTACATTCTACAATTTTATCAGAACCTTTTGGCTATGCCTCGTGCTATGCTATACCTTTATAGATTTGAACTTACAGTAAACCCCCAGGTGTATGTCAATACATTGTAATATAAATTTAAAAAATAATTCTTGTACTTGAAACATTTTTCTAACCATATGGCTGATGTATTAGCGAAATATGCGCTTCAGTGTTCTAAATCCTTAGTATGGTTGGAATATTACTCAAATTTTTTAAAATATTATCTTGAAGTTGATTTCTAAAATAAAATACCCGCATTTATTTAAAAAAAAAAACATTTCTCTAACTCAAGGTCATGCAAAGTAAAATACTTCTTCAACTCACCACATCAAAAACAGTTTCCCGAAGAGTAATTTTTAAAAACCTCCCCTGAGGTTTGAGGCTGTTGCAAGTAGATGGTGAAAATCATTTTATTTGTAAAAGGCCCCCTACCGTCAGTTAAAATTTCCATTGACTAACTGTTGACTTTGAAAAGACAATATTACCCCCAATATTTACAATTCCAAATATTTACAATTTCATAAGTAATTAAAACAATTATTTTCACTATGATTAAGTTATTGATATTTTCTTAAAATCTTAAAAAAATAAAATTACAAATCTTAAAATAATTTTTTTTAAGTTTGTAATAAAATTACAAATCTTAATTATTTGATATAAAAATGTAATTTTTTAAAGTTTGTAATAAAATTACAAATCTTAATTATTTGATATAAAAATATAATTTTTTTTAAGTTTGTAATTTTATTTTTTTTAAGATTTTAAGGAAATTTTAACTGACGTAAACTATTATTGGGGGTAAACTATTATTGGAGGTAATATTGTCTTTTTAAAGTCAACAGTTAGTCAATAGAAATTTTAACTGACGGTAGGGGACCTTTTACAAATAAAATGATTTTCACAATCTACTTGCAACAGCCTCAAACCTTAGGGGAGGTTTTTAAAAATTACCCGTGTCCCGAACAATCATGGTCATTTTCCCAGAGCGGGTCCCGCAAAAAGTGCATTGATGGTTCTGTGTAAACAAAATAAAAGTTCAGAAATCTAATTAATCACAAATTTAAAGACATTCATATGAACCGTTTTACTTCCAGTAAATTGAAATAAACTCATGCAGATAGTATAAATTAATTTTCATTTATTTTTGTACTCATCGGTTTTTTAATACATACAAAATTGTGAAGACAAATAGACAACAAACTGATGAAGAATTTGAAAGAAAGAGCGAATTCGACTTTTTTGAATTTTGATGCCATAATGAGCAATAAAATTTACCTAAGATCTTAAGCCCAACCGGGAAATAGTTGTTTGTACGTGCTACTAATAACTGTAGGGTGTGTTTGGTGTATGATATTACATAGCAATATAGCATTAAGTGTGGGTCCAGTATTAATTTAAATCAATAACATGTTTTGGAGCAATTGAGGCTCATTGGGATTGGGTATTGGGGTAGCTCAAACCCGACTGGAGTTCCCGCAGTCGCTTGTCTATTTTTTTGAACTTTTATTTTTACTTTTACTTAATAATAATAAAAATGAATAAATATATAATTTTTAATTTTTAATATAATTTTTTATTTTTACATCATAATTTATTAATAAATTTATAATTTAATATAATTAATAATAAATACTTAAAAGTATATAAAATATAATATAATATTACACTATTTAATTATTGCAATATAATTAATATATAAAATTAATTATTTTTAAATAATTTAATATAACAAATAATAAATATTTAAATACGAATGAATTTCAATAATATTAATCTAAAATTAATAATAACATAAATAATAATATAAAATATTAACACAATTCATTTTGCTATTAAATATGTTATAACAATTTTGTCACTTTATCATTTTGTAATTATTTTGTGGTTTATATGAACAGATGTTCTAAGATGACTTTTGAACAAATCTTGTAGGTTTTAACTATTTATTTTTCTTGTTATATTATTTCAAGATTATTTGATTAAATTATTTACTTTGATATTTAACAAGTTATATATTTAGAAAATACAGAAAATAAATGTTATGCTTCCGAAAATTAAAGGATATAACATTCGATCTTTATGAAGAATTATGATTTTTTTTAACATTTATACTAAAAAAATTATTAAATTTCTAAAATTTAAGACCTCTATATTTAGTTTTTTTAAGTACTAATAAATATTATTTTATAAATATCTAATATAAATTAATCACAAAAAATTAATACAATACAATACAACACCAAGTATAGTATAATTAAAAATTAATACAGTACAATGTAACAGCAAACATTGTACAACATTATTATAATACAGTGCTAATGCAATATATTATAATACAATACACCTGCATTAAAATAGTTGTTTGTAAGTGCTACTAATGACTGTAGGGCACAAAATGACCATAGATATATTCCCTTTCAAGTGTTGTATTAGCATCTCGCCAATTGCCTTGGTGAAAACATACGTATTTGGCCATCCGTACATCTTTGCCCTACCAAATTAAGCGTTTGAATAATGTCTAAAATTAAAGTGAGTTGATTGATATAAAGGGAAAATTAATGTAATTATCTCTAATTAATTAGTAATTACAATGATAAAGCTATTTTAGCATCGTGCATGGTTTTGAAAATGATAAACCTCTTGAATCTTGATGCCCAAATGTGTCATTGTGATACGACCTCTAATGAATATTTGTCAGTATCACGAGGTTTCCACCTTTCGAGCAGGTGTGAGCTCCATAAGAACAGAGAGAAAATAATAGAGATAAGAAAGAAAGAAACTTTTGTGTATTATATTCTTGTTTTGCTCACGCCATTCCACTTTACATATATCCTTTTCATTCTACCACTTTTTGTGTAACTAACCAATTGCAATAATAAAACAAAGATAATAAAAATCACAGCTGTCCTCATGGAATAATTCTCCCGAATATTCCCCTAGGTGATATAGTCCTTGAGATATTCTGGAGTTTTGCGAGCACGAGCTGGCCGTTGCAATGTTTGCTCCACTTCCTGCATTTCAACTACAGGGCCATCTTCCAGCTCCCTTACTTTAATGGGCCAGGATGTATCACTCCCCTCCCCTTGAGAATGAACCTTGTCCTCAAGGTTAAACTCTGGGTACAGTCTGCAGAACTCAGCAAAGTCTTCCCAAGTTGAATTCTCAGGAGCACAGCCAGACCACTGAACCAAAATTTGATAATGCTTTTTTCCTTGTTTTAATATGAATCGGTCAGCAAGTATAGCTATAGGAGTAGAGACAGGTTTATTGTCAATGGTATCAGGAGGCAAAGAGGCAACATAAACAGCCGAGTTTCCCACATAAGGTTTGAGTGCTGAGATGTGAAATACCGGGTGAACTTTGCATCCTTCAGGCAATTGCAGCTTATAAGCAACAGCTCCGATTCGTTCTGATACTCGGAAGGGGCCATAATATCGTTTAGCCAACTTTTGAGAAGCACGTTTAGCCACTGAAATTTGTCGATGAGGTTGAAGGCGGACCAAAACAAGATCATCAATCTGTAACTGGAGTTCTCGTCGATGGGCATTGGCTTTTTGTTCCATACGATGCTGAGCTTGAAGTAAATTAGTTTTCAAAGTTCGCAACAATTCATCTCGCTCCAACAACAGATCTTCTAAGGCTTGAACCGAAGTAGAACCTTTTGTATACCCAGGAATTGTGGGGGGTAATCGCCCATAGAGTGCTTGAAAAGGTGTCATCTTCAACCCACTGTGATAGCTGGTGTTGTAACAAAATTCAGCCCAACCTAACAAGCTTGACCATGACTGCGGTTTGTCCTGAGTAAAGGCTCTTAAGTACTGTTCGAGGCCACGATTCACTACCTCTGTTTGGCCGTCAGTTTGAGGGTGATAAGCAGTACTGTGCCGCAATGTAGTGCCACTTAACTCAAATAGTTTCTGCCAAAAATTACTCATGAATATAGGATCTCGATAAGATATTATGGAGCTTGGAAACCCATGTAACTTGACTACCAAATCAGCAAAAAGATTGGTGCATTTTCTTTGAATGGCGGCACCAAAGTGGGCTGATTTCGTTAAGCGATCCACTACCACTAAGATTACCTCGAAGCCTTTAGAAGTTGGCAAGCCTGTAATAAAATCCATAGTCAAAGCATCCCAAACAAGTGAAGGAACGAGTAAAGGTCAAGTAATCCAAAGAAAAGCTTGAGTAGAATTTTTAATTTCGCGACATGTAAGACAAAAGAATGTAGTTCTCAACATCAAAGCGCATTTTCGGCCAAAAAAAAGTAAAAGAAAGGGTGCGTTTACCGCATGCCCGCCACGAGTCATGGAATTCCTTAAGAAGCGTGCTCTTTAATTTGGAGTGAGGACTGACGTAGTATCGATGGTTGTAAAGTAATAGTCCCTCACGAACCGAGAAGGCTGAAGAAAGCTCTCCCGTGGCAAACTTGTTATGAAGTAACAACAGATCAGGCAAGGACAAATTGTCCTCATGCAAAGTGGTTAGGATATCCACGATTGGCTTGGAGATTATAGAAAACAACTCAGCTTGAGAATTTATGGAGTCAGAAAATTGATCCGCATGTACTCGAGATAAGGCATCAGCAACCTTATTGGAACTTCCCGGCTTATACTCAATTCAAAAATGAAAACCCAACAATTTCCTGACGTAAGCTTGTTGTTCAGGAGTTTGAATTACCTGGTGAAACAACTCTTTAATGCTTTTATGATCGGTTCGAATGATGAAAAAGCGACCGAGTAAGTATTGGCGCCATTTTTGCAATGACAGAACAATCGCGTGCAGTTCTTTGATATAAGTCGAGGCAACCCGCAATCGAGGACCCCACTTTTGACTAAAATAAGAAATGGGATGACCCCGTTGCATCAATACTGCTCCAATTCCAATATTAGAAGCATCCGTCTCTATAACAAACTCAAGCTCAAAATCGGGTAAATGCAATACCGGGGCAGCCACCATTGCATTTTTTAAAGTCATAAAGGCATCCGAAGCTGCTGGAGACCAATGGAATGCCTCTTTACACAACAAATCATCGGGGCAAATTGAAGCATAACCTCGGATAAATCGGCGATAATAGCAGCCCGAGAAAGCCTCAGTGTTGCTTAACGAATGGCTATTCCACCATGGTGCAATTTTTGAGATTCCGTCAGCTCCCAGTCTTATATGGCCCAAATAATCAATAGCTTCTTGGCAAAACAGACACTTCGACAACTTGACATAAAACTGATGTTCTTGCAAACGAAACAAAACCTGTTCCAAGTGATTGACATGAGCAGCCAATGAAGAACTATAAACCAAAATGTCATCGAAAAAAACAATAACAAATTTGCGTAAGTAAGATGCAAATAATTGATTCATAGTTGCTTGAAATGTCGAGGGGGCATTAGTTAAACCGAATGGCATGACCAGAAATTCGTAATGCCCCTCATGAGTAAATGTCGTTTTATAAGTATCTCGCTTATGAACTCGGATCTGGTGGTAACCAGCTCTCAAATCCAGCTTGCTGAAAATCCGTGCTCCTCCTAGCTCATTAAATAATTCATCAATTGTGGGAATAGGAAATTTATCCGGCACTGTGACTGCATTCAAGGCTCGGTAATCAACACAAAACCTGTATGTGCCATCCTTTTTCTTGACCAACAAAACGGGAGAGGAGAAAGGGCTGTGGCTTGGCTTTATTATCCCCTGTGCTAACATTTCCTTGACTAGTTTTTCCATTTCTGTTTTTTGAAAATGAGGATATCTATAGGGCCTCACATTCACTGGCTTTGAAGTAGGCAGAAGGTGAATTTTATGGTCAATGAGTCTATGAGGAGGTAGACCTGTAGGTGGGGAAAATGAGGTTTTATATTGTTGAAGGAGAATGGTGATGTGTTCGGGTAATTGGGTGGGAATGTGAGGTTCCGAGAGTGAGAAATTTGTATCGGAAGCAAGTGTGTCATTAATAATGGGATGCAGCTCAAATAATGAATGCACGGCATCTGTAGATAACAAGGCCTGAAATTGATGGAAGGAAATCATATTAGGGGTTTGGATGGGGTCACCTCGTAAAATGATTGGATTGCCCTCCCAACAAAATTCCATAGTCATTGCACGATAGTCTGTAGATATTTTACCAAGATGTTGAAGCCACTAGATTCCCAGGACAGCATCGGGACCTTCAATTGGCAATATATAGAAATCCAACTTGAAAGTGTGACCCTGTATCACTAGTGGCACTTAAAGACATTGAAAACGGCAAATTAAGAAGTCGCCATTACCAATATAAACCCGAAAAGCAGGGATGGATTGAATTTGCAGGCCAAGTCGTTCTGCCCATTGTGGTTTGATGAAGTTGTGTGTATTGCCACTATCTATTAAAACATGTAAGTGTTGGCGGCCAATTTCGCCTAGTACCCTCAAAGAACGTGGGTTAGATTGCCCAGCTAGTGCATTTAAGCTGGATATATCAGCTGTCACAACTTCCTCTGTTTGTTCAAGCACGGGAGACTCCTCCGATGGTTCACTGC
Source organism: Citrus cavaleriei (assembly GCA_030448925.1). Classification (NCBI taxonomy): domain Eukaryota; kingdom Viridiplantae; phylum Streptophyta; class Magnoliopsida; order Sapindales; family Rutaceae; genus Citrus; species Citrus cavaleriei. The sequence goes on from JAUJEN010000066.1 coordinate 37,392, forward strand.
CATCATCATCTGTGCCTAACAACAAGAGAAATTTACTACGGCAATGATGGTTTGCACTATATTTCTGGTCGCAATTGTAACACAACGCCTTGTCTCTTTTTTCTTTCAATTCCATCGGGGAGAGACAACGGATGGGGAGGGCTGGAGTGGGTAAAAGTGGCGGTGGTGGTATTGGTTTTGGGGTAGGTAAAAGTGGCGGTTGGGATGATGGTTTTTGAGTAGCAAAACTGGCATGTGGATTAGTGGAAGGAAATTTGTTGTGGACATGGTGAGTGAGAGCAGGGGTGGTTTGTTGTGGTGGAGGAGTAACAGCGTTCCATTTTGTCCAAGAACGGCCTGAAATTTTTTATTCCTCATATTTAGCTTCATATGCTCGTGCTAGAGCAAAGGCTTCCATGAGGGACGTGGGTCTGCCAAACAACAACTCTCGCCGAATGTCAGGTTTTAAGCCAGTGATAAAGAAACTAATCAGTAACGGCTCGGAAATGCTCGTGACTTTATTCATCAACTCTTCGAAGGCAGATTGAAACTCTGCAACTGTAGATGTTTGTGTGAGCTTGGACAAATTGCCCTAATGATCTTCATACATAGAAGCACCAAAACGTTGTTTGAGATTGATTAAAAAACTTTGCCAAGTGCTCAATAGATTGTTGGCTTTCATCCACTGAAACCATGCAGCAGCTTTTCCTTCCATGTAAAAAGAAACAATACGTAACCGTAGATGATCCGGAGTGCCATGAAAATCAAAAAATTCATTGATTCGAAAATCCCATCCATTTGGATCAGTACCATCAAACTTTGGAACCTCCATTTTCATGGAGCGTAACAGAGGTGAATTATCCGTACTACTAACAAGAGTAGTGGACTGTGTTGGGAAAGCTGTCGACGATGTCGGAACCGTAGTCGAAGATGACGGTGTTGACGCCGGAGGACGGGATGAACCTCCTGAAACTCCGATAGAACTACTGATATGAGATCGTAGCTCCTCAAAACGAGAATCAACCGTGGACATATATTTTTGGAGGTTTTGATGAACAGCCAGAGTGTGGCTTTCAAGAAGTGTTTGCATCTTAGAAATAATCTCAGGATCCGTTGTGGCCTCTTGGTTGGTCATTTTGCAGAAATAGGGTAGAGACGAGAGAGAATGACAAGGAGCTGAAAAAAAATGAAAGCACCAATCGACCTCTAATGAATATTTCAAGATTTTACCTTTCGGCAGTGTGAGCTCCACAAGAACAGAGAGAAAATAATAGAGATAAGAAAGAATGTGAGCTCCACAAGAACACAGAGAAAATAATAGAGATAAGAAAGAAAGAAACTTTTGTGTATTATATTCTTGTTTTGCTCACGCCATTCCACTTTACATATATCCTTTTCATTCTACCACTTTTTGTGTAACTAACCAATTGCAATAATAAAACAAAGATAATAAAAATCACAGCTGTCCTCATGGAATAATTCTCCCGAATATTCCCCTAGGTGATATAGTCCTTGAGATATTCTGGAGTTTTGCGAGCACAAGCTGGCCGTTGCAATGTTTGCTCCACTTCCTGCATTTCAACTACAGGGCCATCTCCCAGCTCCCTTACTTTAATGGGCCAGGATGTATCACATTGCAAGTTTAATTTCTTTTTCAGAAGCACCCTCTGCAATGAGTTCGTTCAATCCTTGCATCACCACTTTCTTCTCCACATCAATGACTAATCCAGATGTGCCATCCACTAACTTCTCCAACCTGTTAATAATATTCATCATATAATTTCCATCCAGAAATAATGTAACTAATTTTAATTTGGTACATACTAACCAGTTGATACATGAACAAGAACCTTTATCTTAAAACATTTCTTTGCAAAGTTGACAACATGCATAGTTCCCAAGGAATTGAAACCAAATGCAACATCATATATGTGCAAGATTGAACGACTTTAATTTGATTTAATTTGATTCTTTTATCACATTATTTGATTAAGATATATTGATTAGCTTTCTTTAAACTTTGTTGGCTGCGGAATTAATGATGATATCTAATTCATTCCACATCTTTTCTTTTAAATCAGAGTCTTTGAATCCCAAAACATCAGGAGATGTCGCCAGGGACTAATCTTTTCTGAGAAAAATGAATTCAAAATCGCACACCATTTTTCCTTTAGAATCTTGAACAGGTCTTTCCCTAACACCTGTAAATAAAGTATCGAAAATTTCCACATCACTACATTATTTTTGTAATTGATGGAATAAAACTTAAAAGAAGAAATCAAGTGCTTAGAATAGACAACAAATTAAGATTAAGCTTTATACTACTTTCGCTCTAGATAAGGGTAAATTAATTATCCTTTAGTCACTAGATTTGGATCAATTACTCAGTCACTCTTTATTTTTTGAAAAATTTACCGAAAACGTCTCTATTGTTACTTCCATGTATAGATATTGAACTTAAATTTTCAAATAGTATTTTTTACGATACAACTTAATAAAATTCAAACATATTTGGCATGCTACACGTGAATTATTGAGAGAATAATTAACTAGGTTTAAATGAAAATATATCCATACCATGGACATATTGGATGAAAATACAAGGATTAATTGACTAATTGGTTCAAATCCAAAGGATTAAAAATGCATTTGATGCATTTACCCTTATGAATAATACTGGGGATGTAAATCTCACAACGTATTATGAATAAATTAACGTGACACGATTGCGTGACTGCCACATGACCCCATATTGTCTGTTTTCATTAAGAGAATTGAAATCGTGTTTCTATCTAACCAGTAGACATTGATTGTACAAAAAATTTGTATTCTATAAGGATAAAAATTCAGTTTAAAGCTGAACATTGAATTAATGGTTATTAGGCGAGAAAAAAAAATAAAACATAAAATAAATCTTAATTCATTTATTCTTTCTCTAGTAAAAAATAAGCTTAACACTGAATTCTAATCTTTCTAATAAATTTAGATCTAGTTTGCTTAGCATAATATTCTCCTGTACGACCTATTTATACAAACTTGTTATTTGTTTATGATTTATGCAACCAATCCGTATTAGGACCATCAGACCTCCGAATGTCTCCGAATTTTCTTCATTAGTTTGTCTTGCTCCCGGTATCTTTCCCGCCGTTCTTCTCTCTGGCGCTTTCTAGTTAACTGCTCATCTTTGGCTCTCTCCGCCTCAATTTCTTTTTTCCTATGCTGCTGCTTAAGCTTTCGCTTTTTCATCTGCATAACCCCAATATAGAATGCATAAATATATATATTCTTTGTGTTAGTTGGAAACTTGCAACTTGAAATAGCAGAGCAGCACATAAATCAGAAATAAACAAATAGAAAAGCAGAACAAGATTGACATTACTAAATATGAAAAGTAAGATTGTGCTAAAAAGATTTCACTCCTAATTCCAACATAGGCATCAGTGGATTCAAATTTCTTGGTCCACACAAGCATACCTTCTCATTTCTAATCAATTGAAGTTGTTGAAAAAGAACATGGACTTTTCTTTCGTGAGGCTCCATGACAACAGCTCTCCTATTCTCCAGAAGTGGTCGTTTCCGGCCAGGAATATCCTTGGGCTTTGATTCAAATGGAAGAGCTGCCTGTAATGACTTAGGAATTACCAATGGGTTGAACTTCCTTGGTGTCCTCCCAATTGGCTGTCCCACCCCAAAAAAAAAGTTGTTACTAAAATTTACCAAAAAAATTCCACAACCAACAATTTTGGACTGTGCAAGAAACTGCTTTAAAAAATTACAGGCGTCACATCACAAATTACCTTGTAGAGTGAATCCTTGTTAACAGGAATAGAAAGATTATGCTCTCTCCGCAACTCGGCTACAGTTTTCATTCCTTGCCAGATTTTATCACGAGGCTGCAAGGCTGTGGTCAGTGGGTTGTAAAATCGAGGAATTTCAACATCAGCCCATCCACGCATGAAAACAATGTCGCTCATCAGAATTCTGTCCTCAAAGGTGCATCTGGCAATCCCTTCTCTAGGTTGCCCTCCCTTCCTTTTGGGTTGGTTTCCAATCTCTTCTTTAGCAGCCTGACAACATAATCAAATTAAAAGTTACTAGGATCAGCTTTCACTTGCTCAAGAAAAAATATTAATAATGAGCCAACATCAATAATTAACTCAAGGATTTTGATAATTGGCTGAGTCCCAATGATGAAATTTGATGGAAAAAAAAAATGGAGAAGAAAAACAGTCATTGTTGTGCTATGGGCATGTACATGCAAAGAAAAAACCAGAAAAGGCACAATAAGAAATGAAGAACAAGAAAATGAGTATAAACTTCCTCATTCAACTCATACCTTTTTCACCTGCCCACGGATTCCACTTACGGTACGAACCTCTTTACCTTCACATTGAGCCACTTCTAGATCTGAAGTAAACATATCTTTGATTAGTGCAGTTTTCTTGAATATCTTGCATGGATAACCAACCAGTTTAATTTTCTTCTTTATCTTTACTTCATGGTTGAACTCAAGCACAACTGCAGTTGCCGCAATCCTAAATGAAGCCTGACAAATCAAATGAAAGGATGCTAGTTGATTCATAAAAAAGCTAAATTAATTAATTAATTAACAAAAGAAAACATACTACTAACATGAAAAGCACAAAAATCATCCATTCGAAATTTTAATACAGACAGGTTGTAGCAACTAGAGAATGCTGACCTGATTGTTGGATAAATTTTGGACAGCAACCACCCCGGTCTGAGGTGGGGCAAGGGGACCCCAGAACGTGGCAAGGCAATGCATGTGTTCCGGAGTGTACTTCAGCATGCGATGCCGCCCACTACGGTCCTCTATGGCATAAACAGGGATAGTTTGGAAACGCCTCCATCCAATAGAAACAATAATGGGATCTCTACTCTTGAGTACCTTCTTGTGCCACCATCTGTGTCGCTTTAACCTAACCTAGAAGAAGAGCCATGAAAAATATATTACCTATCAAAATTAAAATAAAAGAATCCAGTGACTTTAGCTGTGAACTTGTAGGTCATCATTTTCAATTAAAAATAAGGATTAATTAATCTTATTCATTAGAGAAGAACTAAGGAAAAAAATATGGTGTTCAGCAGCAGTCCACTCATTACAATGACAGAAATGAAATTATAACACCTACAAATCACCAAGAATGGAAGGAAAATATAATCTGAAATTACAAAGTGACGAATACCAAGAAGAAATTAAAAACGAACTTTGTCCCATAATACACATATGGTTTCAGGCATCAAACTTGACTAAATGCAAAAAAAAAAGTTTTTATGAAATAATTCGTGAGCAAGTTCTCTTTTCCAGGATGACTGAGTCTATCTCTTGACTTAAGCAGCCAGTAACTACCAATATACCTAAATATGTTATATCCAATAAACATCCACGAAGTATTCAGATATATTTGAAAAGGATAGAAAGAGAAGACAGCCCAAATTAAGGGAGAAGTGAGAATATGTATATCACCACTGCACATTTAAGGTTATTTGAGTATTCTTACCTGCATGTATCCAACATTTTGCTCACCAAGACCAATTCCTCCAACCAAAACGGGATGGCATGGATCAAAATATTCAACCATCTCAAAAGGAACATCATGTATCTCCATTCTAAGATATGTTCCTGTACGAAAACCCTCTAACTCTAATCGAGTGACCTCGTCAAGATCATTGAGCTCAGCTATATTCATTTGTTTGCGAAATTCAATCTCCTCCTTCATCTGGAAGAACCAAACATGAGTTAGCACTCAAGGCATAACAGCAGCATACAGAACACATTATGATGCAAACAAAGTATACCTGGTCAACCAGTCCAATTTCATTAGGCTGGCCACAATGAAACTTTGCACCATCTTTTTCATTCATTTCCTCCTCAGGTGATTCAGATCCATCATACGTGAATCAGAGTCAAGGGCCATTAAAGCAGATTCTACTAAAACCAAAATATAGTTTCTCCAATACAACTTACGACAACCAAACTTCACTAATGTCTTTCAGCAAAACTATCAACAGATGAGGGATGATGCATCCCACTACAGCCACACCAAATTTATAGACCCAAAAAAAAAAAAAAAAATTCCACCAATGGAGATGGAGAAGCAGGCAGTGGCACAAGATACATGTATAATAAATATAGTAAACATTGTATTAGTTAGAACAAAAGGATATTGTACATCAAATTTTGCACGTAGTGAAAGCTTTTTCAATCTCCGCTCCTCAACTGCTGATTCATCTTCATTCTCAATTCCTTCACAGCCGGAGTTATCCTTGCGTTGCCCTTCCTGCTTTTCACCTGTTTCTAAATCTTCATAATCACCGTAGACAGCATCATCACTGTCATCATCTTCAGATTTACCCTTTGAAACTTGATTTCTCTGAGCAGCTTTGGACCAATCACCCGTAACAAAACGGTCTCGGATACTTTCATATACTTCTTCTTGTTTCCAGCTTTTAAGATCTCCATAACTTTTAATTTTGGAACAGTCATCGGTATTGACAATTCCACTATCCAATCCTTCTCTCAACTTCGGCAATAAATGAACATGAATTAGCGAATAAGCAAATACAAATTACGTTCAGTCAACATCAAGCTTTATATCAATGCTAAAACTAACAACACATCTAAAAGTATTACTTGTTGAGCAAGACCTCAAATTAAGAAAAAAATAATCAAGGAAATAACCATACAAATAATATCAAGAAAGACCTTATTCCCTTCGACCTTCGGCTTAAAAAATTCATCTTCATCACTTTCTTCACCCTCAATACTATCCTGCACTTCTTTGGACGAAGTTTCTGATGTTGATGTTGATTTCCCATATACAAGCTGAATGAGATTGGCGCATCGTCTCAAGGAGGACTTAGTCAACTTTAATTCATTTTCCATGTCATCTTCAAATAAAGCAACAAGTAAGACATGTTCAGAAGCAGAAAAGAAAATTCCACCCAGAAAAATCAAAACAGAGAAAATATCCATTTAAACTCCTCAGCATTTGTGGAGACAATTATTCAATGAAAACATCGTTTTGCATTCATGATTCAAAACACCTCTCCACCCATCTCAAGTTGGCTCATGTAAGCTATATATAAACTATAGTTACGAATAAAATAGGGTATGTATTCTTCTTTAAGGCCAATACTGAATAATGCATCACAGTAATAGTAAGTATGAAAGAAATACCATTATCCTCTCTTTCCTCTGTACCAGAAGATAAGTGATTATCAACATTGTAGTTGTTGTCATCTTCACCCTCATCACTGTCATCATCCTCACCCTCATCACTGTCATCATCCTCACCCTCATCACCGTCGTCGTCATCGCCCTCTTCATATGAATCCTGCGATGAAGCAAAAATGTGGAACATTATCATTGTAAATAAAAGATGCAGCTGGATACTGCATGTGAACTAATTTGCGAAAGAGACATATTTGAGTAAATAAAAAAGGGGTAATAAAGGTGATGACAAGTAAAAGACCAATTCCTAGAGCTTGGGCCACAAAAGAAAAGCCACCTAAATTATGAAGTGACACAGAACCAAGGGACAATGGAAGTTTACAAAACAACAAATAAAAGATGAAAAGGTTTTATGCTGAAAGTTACATAACTCTTAGAAAATCCAGTGTAGCTACATTATCAAAACATTCAAATCTACAATAGGCATAATCGCATAATTTTGACAAGTGTGAGGTGCCGACATGGCCTCAAAGAATACTTGCATCAATTTCAATATGTACCAAGTTTAATAAAGCAAGGAGACATATACCAGCATCTATAAAGGAACAAAAACTGAAACATGGTTCCTTGACACTCCACCACCCCTCCCCTATTAAGTATTAACACATTGGTTCTCGAAAAATGGAGTTAATACCGGTCATAATTAGGTACCTTCCGATCACCAGAATCAACACCATATCCAAAGATAGCTTTTCTAAAATGCTGTCCATCATTAAATTCAACACCTTCCACAAAGCTATCTTCATCAGAATCGCTAACACTTTTTAATATTTCACCCCTTTTAATATCTGCATCTTCATCTGCGCACTTTGAGTCATCCATTTCCACAGCAACACGTTTTTCACTGAGCCCATCGGCAGTTGCTTCTTCAGTTTGATACTGCTTGTCATGAGTATACTTTGTATCATCATCCATATCTTTTGCATTGTTGGTAGCATCTGATGAGATATTTGGCTTCTGGCTGAAAACAGAAATGAAGCTCTTTTCTAACTTCTCATCAATTGAATATTTGGTGTTTTGAAGCGATTTTACCAACGTCTCACCAAAATCTTGAGCCTTTCCTGGTAACAGCAAAGAAACAGTACTTAAGCCCAAAAAATTGGGAATAATATAGGATAGATAGAAGATGACATAATATTAGCCTCTTTATCTAACTCAAAACACTATATTTAAAGAAATAGATAAATGAAAATATCATCAAGAATAAGAGAGATATTTCCATTTTATATTATTCAAAACAAGATCCACAAAAAGTTCTAATGGCTTATTTATTTTTTTAAAAAAATAAAGAAACAAAATAGTAAACCTCTGCAGTTTGATTTTCCATTTTCATCATCCATATTAGAAAATTGAACAAAGTGATCATTGATGTTTATATAGACAGCGTCCTTGTCATAAAGGAGATCCCCAAGGCTAGACATTGGTGCATAAAAAAGTTTTTCCTTATTACGCAGTCCCTTTTTTTTGGCAGCAGAAGGTAAAGGGCATGGATCAGCTAACCCTGTAACCCCAGCTAAACTGTAGTCACCAACACCAGCAATATGCACCTGGTTCAAAGAAAGAACATTAGATTACAAAATGTTTAATCGATTGGATAAGGGCAAGATAAATGAACATTTAATAGAAGGCATTTGCCAAATACAAGCCAAGACATAATAGCCATATTTTTAAGCGTAAAGATTGAAAATAGAAATTTCTTCTTAAAGGTTAATAATCTTAATCCATGAGCCTTAAATGACCTTCAGGGCTGCCATGCTAACTAACGTGCCATGTAAATTGCAACTCTGTTACAGAAAAAAGAAAATTCCCATTCGTCAGCTTTTGTCCTAATGTTTCTTAAAGTTTCAATGTACGTCCATATCAGGCACTGGTAAGCCAAATGCATGAAGCTCCATGTTACTTAAGCATAACCAAGGGGAATGCTTTTTTCAAATAGCTAATTGATCACCTTCTCCAAAGCCAAATTTTACATTTTACATATAAAACCTGCATTCGTGAAGCAATGAGGTTGAGATATGCTAATTATGAGATAAGACCTCTCTAACTTATGCTTAATCAAGCTCTTTTTCAACACAACTTACATCCAATTGTCGCCAGAAAAACAAGTCCTTGCCTAATGGCCATATAGATGAAAAGTAGGTCCTAAAACTACCTAAACGTAAAGTAACATACGTCCAAAAAGCATTAAATTTTCAAAAACATCATATGCAACAATAACCTTATGTTGAGAAATGAACCTGCGTCTCACCTTTAATTGTATACAAAGTAAATAAATAAATAAAATAAATAAGCCCTTAAGCATATTCTGAAAAGGAAAAAATTCCAATGGCAATTGTGAGGTTAAGTAGTATACAATGCATAACCTTAGTTCCCTTTTTTAGGTTACAACCTCGCAGATAACCATAAATTGTGATGTTTCTTTCGCATTTATTATTCATATGCAGTCTTTCAGGAGGAGTAACATCTTCGAAACGATCAACCACGACATAAGGATGAGAAGTTCTCCAGTGCAATGAAGGAAACTTAATAACGGAGATAAACTTTGTAAGATTGCAAATATCTGTTTTTGTGTACCTAATGAATTAGGGCAAGAAAAAGGAAACAATTAACCACAAAAGAATTCTATGACTTGAAACTACTAATTTAACTACAATATTGGGTGAGATGTCCATAACACAACATACTATATATAATACTTACTGCCCATGAATGAGACCAGATAACTTAAATAGTTTTGCTCCATGGTATGTTTCTGTCCAGAAGCGATGCTTGAGATGCTGCTTCATTTTTCGTAGTTTCTTCTTATCCTTGAACTTATCAAGGTGTGTCAGAACGCCCATAAACTTTGGCAATCCATGATTTTGCATTAAATTAAGGAACTCAAAAGTTTCCTGTAAGAAACAAAACCCAGTTACCAAAACTCAAAATTGTTTTAACTAAATTATTATTAAATATTAGCTTTACTCCTTAACCATGGGAAAACAGAAAATCGTACAAAACCAATAACATAAAACTATATTATGGAGATCACAAAAAATAAAAAGGAGAAGCTGCAGCTCCATCAACACACATGTGCAGTGAAGTCTAAACCAAATAGAACTGTTCAAAATGACATCTCACCATTTCAAAACCGTGACTTGCATCAATGAGAAGCAGTGCCAAGTCAGCAATCTTTGCACAATCAATCATGCCATTGATATCATTGGGGCACTCCACAAATTGTAGCCGCCTTTTCTTGCCTAACGCATTTCATCAAATCCCTCTCAATGAATTCCATTATATTTCAAATATGACAAAGAAATTACATAAACTAGATCAAGTCTAACCTGATACAACAGTAACCGGTCCTCGAACCTCAGGTACTTTATGCTTAGTATAATGCTTAATAAGACACTTTATTAACAAAGACTTTCCAACCTGCCACCACCATTTCATAAATTAAAAGAACCATCTAAAAATTTAAAAATTATTACCGAATTAGAGCATAATAAATCAAAATTACTTTTTTAAACAAAATTAATAATGCAAAACCTGTGGCGGTCCCTGAACTACAACTACATATGGTGGTGGTTCACCATAAGAGCGGTCTATAGTCGGAATGTGAAGCCGACGTTGCTCTTTCTCAGACGCTCGCATCTGTGATCGCTTGGCTTTCACAGATGAAGAAAAACCAAATGCCTAATAGATGATAACAACAATAATGTTAATTAAAATCAGCAAAAAGAAAAGGAACAATATTATTTATTTACTTAAACTAAAGAAAAATAAATGTGAATTGCAAATTAAGGACCTTAGGGTTTGGTTTCTTCTTGTCTCGTTTACTTCTATCGGATTCGGTTGTCTTTTTCGCCGAAGAGCCCGATTGGCGAGTTCTGTGAGCCTTGTGCTGCTGCTGTTCCATGGCTCCGCTGTTTGCTGCCGTATTCATATTAGTTAACTGCCTCGAGGCGAGTGAACGAGAGAAGTACTTCCTCGGCAGTTGCTACTTCTTGTAAGTTAAAAACTCTCTCTCCACAGGTCCGCTAAATTTATAGCCGATATCCGTGTCACCAACGGAGAGGCCAGTTAATTCAGAGGCAATGAAAGTTCATTCTCGTCAGGGCTTTAGAGGGTTTTATTTTTGCTCCAAAATAAAGGAAATAAAAATTCCACCCCAATCTTTTTTTTTTTTAATAACACCCCACTAATTATTTTTATTGTTGTAATTATAAGTTAAACCTCAAAATAACTGTATCATTCTTAGATTTTGTTTGGGATTGAAATTAAAACATCAAAAACTATTTATTTCAAAAATTATGATTCATATTTTTTAAAAAAATATTTCTTTCATAATTTTTTTTAATTTTAACAAACAGTTTCTAAAAGCAGGTCGGAAGTTGTTTTTCATAAGTAACTTATTAAATAAGTTACCACACCTTTTTTAAGTTTTCATTATAATCTTAACATTTTAACCAAAAAAATAATTATTTCTTATTTTTCTACCAAGAAAATCTTAATAAATATATAGTAACCTGAAAATATCATATTGCCATAACTACTATAACTTATAGTCTACATGTGAATGAAAATTTAATCTAATAAGTTTGTATTTTATGTATTTTACTTTTATTATTTATCATGAGAATCAATCAAACTTATATATGATTACATAAATTTTCTTTGAACTATAAATAATTTTCATATTAAAGCTAACTATGACTTTTGATACATGTGACAGACGATGCCAAATATGGAACATGGACGTCAAACATGAAATGAGAAGGAAAATTTTCATTTTTTGGCTATATTCAAGATATGCAATAATTCAAGTCAAACACGCAACATGTGATGTAATGCAATATATAATTTGCATGTGAAAAAAAAAAAGATAAAACATGCAACAACTGAGGTCAAAGATATAGTAGCTGAGGTTAAACATGAATACAACGTAAATATGCAATAGATCATGTCCAACATGTAACAACTAAGATCAAACATGCAATACAGATGTCAAACATTTTTTGACTCTATTCAAGGCACGCAACAATTCAAGTAAGATGTGCAACAACTGAGGTCAAACATATAATATGAAATTAATGTTTGACGTCCTTCACAACTTATCATCTCCCCGAAACTCCTACTATTTTAAAAGATGTTCCATAAAATATCTATTCCTTTTTATTGAACATTTATTTCATTGTTTATTTGTATGGTTATATGAAAAGAAGGCTTTCTATGTACATTTAAAATTTAATAAAATTTGCCTCGAGACATTGTCTTACAAATTGATATATAATTATATAAAAAAAAAAATTGCTTTATTAACATTAGTTAAGGTTTTATTAATAGAAGATTGATTGTTTAGTAATGAATACAATTAAATTTTCTACTATTCAAAATGATACAAGAAAGAGGTCCTAGTTTCAATTAAAGCCCACATTTAACTAATGAGCTGGAACAGTAGGAGAGTCTTTCTAAGGAGTGAGATAACCTGAACTGCAATCTGCTAAAAGGATGGCTATGAAGAAGCAAAAGGAATGGAGTTCCCCACAATGTGGGTGGCTTAAAGCTAATGTAGACGCAGCCATTGATATTAGCAATCAAACTGCAGGTTTGGTAACTATCATTACAGACTGATAGCTATGTGCAGCAGCTGCTATCAGAACTATAAAGGCATCATGGAGATGTGGCTTCTGCGAGGCTGCGGCTGCAGCTGCATGCGGGGGAATGCATGTTGCTATACAGACAGGGGTGTCTCCATTAATTATGGAATCTAATTCTCAGGAGGCTGTGAATCTGATAAAGAACTAGAAGAGCACCAGAGCAGAAATTTTCTGGGTGCTATCGGAAATCCAAAGACTACATGAAGAAGTTCAAAGAGTTCAAAGCTCAACACACCCCCAGATTGTGTAATACTAGTGTTCAGTCACTCCTAGCTAAGTTAGCATTCGAGAAGAATGATTCTATTATATGGTCGGAGACTCTTTAGCTAAGTTATCATTCGAGAAGAATGAATCTATTGTATGGTCCGAGACTCTCCCACACTAGTTGATTAAATGAAAGTGGTGTTTGGATTTCGAGAGAGAAAAAAAAAAATGACCACATACTTCATGGGATAAGAAATGACCAGATCATCAACTTCTTGGATTTATGAAAGAAATCTCAAACATCATTAAGGCGATTTATGGAAAAAAGATCCGTAAAAAGAACAACATTAAGGCAATTTATGTAAAAATGATCAATAAAAAGAACAAAAATTAGTACAAAAACCACTTTATATGATGCCTAATGTGTGTTGAGCACATAAGTGAAGTGTTCAATGAGATGTAAACCTCGCGATAGATGACCTTGTAGCACGTGTTATGTGACACAAAAATACTAAATTAGAATAGGTAAGTTACAATCAATAATATCTACATTTGGAATGCATGTATATGAAAATAAGAGCAGAATCATTAATGAATAAACGGCTATAGAAAATTAAAAACCAAATCCCAAGGAAATATTTTTAACAAAATCAAATGTACTTTTAATCTCTGATAAGCATAATAATGCCAAAAGACCAGGCAGATAACAGCTAACAAAGAAATTAAGGTGGCAGTTTACAGAGACAAACATTCGAAACAAACATATCAAAATAGGTTCAACAAATTTAAACGCATGCACATGCAGTCATCAGAACTCAAGTACTGATCTAGTGTTTTTCTTCAAATTTGATCTCCGCAGCAACATATCATTATCACCTGCCGTCAAAAACATAATTAAGAAAGCATCAAAACATAAATACTAATTAATGCTACTAAACATTTTACTATCACATAGTAAATGGACATACTGACTTAGCTAGATTCAATAAAAAGTACACTTGGTCCAGAATCCAGAATTCTTATCCTACTGACCTATCAAAATGTGCATGAATTAAAAATGATTCGAGTTTAAACTTACAAGGGCCAGCGGTTGAAAATTTATCCTATGCTGCTTTTTCAGGCTCCATCACCTTCACTTTTTAACAACCAGCTAACCTGCACATATCAGAATAAATCAAGCTAAAAAAATTAAAAATTCACTCAAAAAGAGACTTCATGCAACTTCTTTAAATTAAAAACTAATACCTTTTGTCAAATCTTTTTCTTCCACTTCCCTTCTCTTTTGTCTTTTTTCATACTCATCCAAAGATAGCATAACCTGCATATATCAGAATAAATCCAGATAAAAATAATTAAGAATTTACTTAATTGAGACTTTATGCAACTTCTAACTTAGCCAGGCTCTTTAAACTGAAAACTTACACCTTTCGTCAAATACTCTGCTTCTTCATCATTATGCAAATAAACGTGTGTTTGTATACATATATTTTCATTTTAATATTTTAGATTTAGTGATGAACAGAAATAATTATATTGTGTTAATTACCTCTTCTTTGCTGCTGCTTTCTGCCTCTTCATCATCAATTTTTCTGAATGAAACAAGAGTCTCAATACAGATAGCTGAATCACGAGGACCCTTTGGCACATTGTTTATCGATATGGGACCATGACCTAACTTATCTATCTGGTCATACCAGTATAGGTTCCAAGCTTCATTCTCCCCATTGTAAGTGTCCACCAGAATTTTGTCTTCACACTTGGAATAAGCCAACGGTTTGACAAAGTCACAACCATCACCAAATACTCCATTCTTGCGAAAAGAAAGCCTCTCCCAACTTACTGTCGCCTTTTTCTTATCATTGACAGTATCCTTCAATTGCCATATTTGACAAAAACTCCCATGGCCATCATCAACACAACTAACACATATAGATCCAGCAAATGGAAACAAAAACACAGCATATACATCTCCTGAAGTATCTATAGGAATTTTGCCACTGGAAATTTGTGCCGTTGAGAGATCAAAACTTAAAATCAGATCTTGGACATCTTCCTGGGGACCTGATGCTACCAACCAATACAACCTACCATTTGAAAAACAAGCATCAGCACAGGAGGAACCAAGATAGAACGGCTTCTCAGTCTCATAATCTAGTGCATAGCCTTCTTTGAAACTATAAACTCGAATTTCTGTTCTCTTAGTGTTCCCTCTTCTCTGAATCATCCTAACCAGCTTGTAGTCATCATCAACCGGATTATAACCAAATCCATCACAAACATCATCCCTGACATCGAACTCTCCAAGCCAAAAGCTTGTTATGTGATAATTTTCCTTAGTCGAAGGGTTATGCACTGCAATGCTTCCACTTGAATTCCTCAATGCAATCAGCCCATTGCATGATCCAATAAATGGAGTATCTGTTCCTTGTTCCCAATCTGTGAAGGGCTGATCGATTTTCCTGAGGGGAATTTCCCGACTCAAGGTATTTGTTGTATCCAAGCTCCCGATAAACAACTGACCATACCAACTCTCTTCAGATTCTGAAACAGGACACACTGTATGAGTGAGAATTAAGTTGAGATTCGTGTTTGTTTCAACCGAGTGCTTCATGTGCTCCATTATGAACCTCTTGCTTTTGATTAATCCATAATAACTTTTAGAGACTGATTTGAAGCGTAATAACGTCTTCACTGAACATCTGGTGAGTACAGCCTCTTGAACATCCAAAGGAAAACTACTATAGAAACATTAAAATAAATGGAAAAAATAATCATATTATATGATGAAAAAACAAACTGAAAGGAAAATAATATCTCAAACTTTGGCTCATACCTTTGACCTTTCCCAAAATTTGGCTCATACCTTTGACCTTCAACATTCTCAGTTTTGTCATTCTTTCCCTCTAAATCGATGTCCCCTAATTCTTCCAATACCTGGTCCTTTTTAGAGTAAATAAAGATAAAAATAAGAATTTACTTAATTGAGATTTGCAACTTCTAATTAGCAAGGTTCTTTAAACTGAAGACTTACATATTTTATCAAATATTTTTCTTCATTATTTTGCGAATGTGTCTGTTAATTCATATATTTTCATTTTAATTTATAACATAAATAATCACATTATATCATAGAAATAACCAATTAGGCCTTGGCTAACTACAAATGAAAGGTTAGATACCTCAGCTTTAGCGGTGTTATGGTAGTCAGCAGAAGGATTCATGATCTGCAAGGACCAGGATTCCAGATTCTAAAGCATTCATAAACGAATACAAATTCTAATTCCATTTCGAATCTATTAACAGCAATAATAAAAAATATTTCAAGCATAAATCGCATAACAAAGCAAAACAGAGCACAGATCACATAACAGACTAACAGATCATAACAGAGCACAAATCGCACAAGCACAACAAAGTATAACAAAGCCGAAAGGCTCGAAACTCACAATTCACGGCGGTTGATGATGATGAACACAGCGTCACAGTTTTCAACAAGCCGCTGATGATGATGAAGGTGTGTTATCAACCGTATCACAGCTCGAAGAATGGCAGCTGATGATGATGATGATGATGGTGGTGGTGATGATGATGAATAGAGCTGCGACGTCCGACGGTGGCGAAGCACCGTGATCAGGAGACGAGTTGAAGAGAAAGGGAACGTTGGCTTTGGCTCTGGTTTTTGAATGTTTCTATTTATATTACCTACAATTTAAATAATATTTAAATAAGATACCCGCGTCCGGGTTCCGGATCTGCCTGTTCAGCTTAACTGCACCCGGCCGGATATATTCGGGTCAACAAGTCAATTCCGGATACCGGATTTCAATACTTTCCGGGTCGGGATTAAACTGCCATCCAGCCTCTAATAAAATAATAATGTTCCTGTTACCTTTAACAAGTCTTTTTTCTAATTTTTAATTAAAAATATTTGAATGTACATAGCAATTGATAACGCAAAAATTCAATAAACACATTAACATTTATTAAACGATTGTTTTAATTTTAGTCTGATTAAATTAATAAGTTCCTAACCATGCAATTTGAATTTGGTGTGGGTAACTTTTTCCACCTGTGAATCTGATATATATATATATATTTTTTTTTTTTCCGTAGGAGATTTATATTAAAATTGATATTTTGGATAAGAATTTGATGGTTGAAGTCTGAACAGTTGGTTTTCCAATTAATGCTTGGGCTCATCAAGGCCATTTTAGCTTAACTGAATAAAGGATGTGGCGTTATTGAGTCACATAACAAGAAGGAACCCGTATAAATGGAATATTCAGCCCCACCATTTTATCGCACAATCAGGGGCAGACTAGGATTTCATAGTATTCCGAACTAAATTGAAATATCTATATTTAGAAATGAGCATAAAAAATTAAAAATAGAAATAAGTACATTGAATAAAGGGAGACATGAAGAATTTTATCCCTATAAATATATACTCTAAACAAAAATAATTATAAAAAATAAAAAAAATAAAAGGCAATTCAAATATAAAAAGATTATTTTTCAATTATGAAATCTGACAATGGAACGTATAATAGCATCTAATTATATAAGGATTAATAAATCAATTAAGAATTTTTAAGTTAAAATAAATCAATACATGAAACTACAATCAATTAAGTGTGTGTTTGGTGTGACTTATTTAATTGTTATAAGTGTTTATTTAATCCCATAAGCTCTAATTATAATTTTTGTTAAGGGACGTTGTAATAATTTGGGGAAATTATAATTTAAAATCAATTATAAAATGGGGAAGATTAGTTTCAGGAACTCTCCAAACATTAATTAAACTTTACCATAAATCAAATCATGAAGATACTATATTTAATCCAACTGAACTTCAGGAGCCTTCGACACAAAATTAAAATAGAAGTACAATAAATTAATCTTCTTCTGGATGTCATCTTCGATTTTATTTGTGTACAAAATTTGATGAGTGTGAAACGCAACCACTCAATTTCAAATAAAGAATCTCTACACGAGAGTAGGTTACGTTTATTATGGCTGCATGTCTAATGAAAAGCACTGATGTTTAGCCAAATGTGCGAGAAATTATA
Organism: Citrus cavaleriei; assembly: GCA_030448925.1. NCBI lineage: Eukaryota > Viridiplantae > Streptophyta > Magnoliopsida > Sapindales > Rutaceae > Citrus > Citrus cavaleriei. The sequence continues at coordinate 55,541 of JAUJEN010000066.1, forward strand.
AAATACATTAAAGTTAATACAATGACTTAATGAATGTATGATATATGTATTTAAATTTTGTATAACTACCAATTGAATTCTGATTCTCCAAAATAAATGCATACATGTCATAACATCTGTCGATGTAAATTTTTGGTCAACCAGAGAATTAAATAATGGCACAATATAATAAACGAGATACAAGAAATTTACGTTTTTCAACAATTGGCCTACATCCCTGGGGATATAAAGAGCAATTTTCACTATTGAAAAACTTTTTTTTGTTTCACCATTTACTTTTCCCCCTCTATGCATCAAGAGCTCTTTACTTATAATACAATTTAGGGCATCCTAAGTCCTCCACAACTCCTTGTTTTGATTAGTTTTTATCACTTAATTTAGAATTTTATTTGATGTCAATTTTTATCTCCTGCTGAAGTTGGATTTTACCTATATCAATATTTCTCTCCATCTTAAACTAGCTTTAGGCTTTAAAAGCTTCTATATCCTTCTTCTAGGCTTAGATAATGCTCTAACTATCGGATCCTTGTTGTTGGATTCAGTGGTTGGTCCCTCCTCCTCCTTCTTCTTATTATTATTTTTTAATAAAACTCATATCCCACATACGTGTTCTTGTGCTATCGTGCTTTCTTATAATTGTGCTCTTCTACAATCATACTTATTTGACTTAGTAAGTGCTATAATGTATCATGCTCTACAGTTGTGCACAAGTTTGAGTCTAACCACTAATAAAAAATAGCTCTTATGGTTTTAACTTCCTTCGTATTACTAGATAGGATAATTAGAACTTTAATTTTTCTCATATTAATAAGTCGGGGTAAATAGGAGAAATTTGTTGTATGTGATTCAAACCACCTTTCTATTTATCTAAAATGCCCACCAATGGGCCTTTGGTCCAGTGGGAGAATCCTTGCACTTACAATGTTGAGTGCAAGTGTTTGGGACTCCATAAAAGCATTATGAAAGTTAATTTCAGTCCTCCCTCAATTTTCAAATAATTGAGTGGAGTCAATCTATCATTCACGAAATATGAGTGGAGTGGACAACCCTCGAATATTAGAGAGGATTTAAAGAATATGGACATCGCTTCAGAGGAGTACATGATACGAAGAAGGTCCTAATTGTTGTATAATCTGTTTGTAAATATTAATTATAATATCTAATGTAATATCAGTAACAGTCTTGTATAACAGTATTAAAAAAAAAAAAAAACTACCCAACAAATCCATAAACTCATATTGGATTATAGGCCGATAGCTCACACTACAAGCTATGGACATAGATTTGAGTGGTGCTTATTAGCACCCCCTCCTACTAAGTACTAACCTCATGAAGGCCCTTACTTGAATTTACTATTTTATCCATGTGCGAAATTACATGAAACCCCACATATTTCATATTGTGCGAACTCTTTACACCCACCAATTGTGTAGTCAGCTTCTTTTTATTTTAATTTTTATCATCGTCTTTATAAAAAAAAAATGAAATTACTGTCGTCATCATCTCTTCTTTCTAAAGGTTAGCCGGTTATTTATTGAATAAGCAAAGTGCCATTAGAAACTATTATTCAATTTAGTGTTTTTAAAGGATGTGAAAGAAAGGGGGTGTTGAACGGAAAATTGAGGGGTGTTAGTAGTGCGTCTCCACAAGTTGTATAACGGCCCATTAACAATTTTGTTGGGCTAGAAATTTTGAAAGTGCAACTCGTATCCATAAAAAATTGTTATTATGGGTTGCTTGCGTATATTATTATGATGGGTTGCTGTATGGTGCTGTGATAAAACTCCCAACATCAATAGTGGAATTTTTGTGGACCGTTCGATTTCATCCAATGGTCCATAATAATTAAACAAAATAAATAAAAATATTAAAAGTTTACCAATTAAGTAGATCTTCACTAGTTAAACCAGTTGAATTAGTGTCTGTTTGGTATGGCTTATTTAAGAGCCATAAGTGCTTATTTAATCGAATAAGCACTTTTTAAAATTTTTTATGGTGTTTGGTTATTTTTTTAGTAGAGTTTTTTAAATTAAATAATAATTTACTCTTAGCAAAGCTCAAAATTTGAGCTTTTAATAGAGGTTAGAGAGCTTTTCAAAATATATAATAAAAAAATATCATGATTTAATAAAAGATTTTTTTATCGACAACCAAACAAACGACTTTTTCTATTATAAGTTCTCTTATAAACTCTCATTATAAGCTCTATTTAATAAGTTCTAAAAGAGTTAAACGATGATTAAGAAATCATATTAGGTAAATAGGATAGAGAAATAATAATTATGATAACAATTCTTTTATGCTGTTCAATTATCTAATAACTCAAATAATTGTTTTTTTTCCTTTACTCTCATATTAATCTCTTTTTCTATTCCATATACAACTTGGTTTTTATTAAATAGAAATTATAAGAAGAAACTTATACTATTTTAATAAAAAGTTTTGTCAATTAAAAAAGTACTTTTGAACCATTAAACGGTTTGGTTGTGTAAAATTAAAAGTGCTTTTGTGTAATTAAATTACCAAAAAGGATATGTATTCATAATTATTTAACATGTAACAAAATGCATATAAGCTATTAATTAATAAGAAAAAATCAGTTCAATCATTTCTTTAATTTTCAAAATTAAAAATTTCATAATTGATATATTCTCCTAAACAAATAATATTATCCAAATTAAAATGATAATTAATAATATAACTGAAATGTTAACGAAACATGAGAAGTGTCGCATTACTTGACAACCTCCTCACCAAAAACGTTGGCTATGACTATGATTACTCTCTCAAGTGTTGGTTATGTATTAAGCTAAAAAAACTCTACTTAAAAAATAACCAAACACCATAAAAAATTTTGTAATTTTGTAGTAATAAAATGTTAGGATACAAAACTTGTTGCATCTATTTGTTATTTCATTATAACTTAAGTTGAAAAAAGAAAATGACCCAAAGGTAATTGACACCAACTATTATATACATGCTATGAAGGTATCACAGATCTACTAGACATATATACAAGTGTCTTGCAAAACTACTTTTCTGTTAGCTTCTATTTATCATTGTTAGGAAATATTTGTGCACTTTTTATGATACTCTGAACATCGAATAATCCATATAAACATCTCTACGACCCTCCAATATTTAATTTGATTAAACGATGTTGATAGAAATATAGAAACTGATACGTTTTGATACTTTTTAGTAATTAAATAGAACATTTGAAAACTTGTTGTAGCTAATTAAGTAATATTATGAAAAACATTAAGTAACTGGTTGATATAATAATTACCTGTAAATGACGTAGCGAGAAACTTGTGATTGGTAATGGGAAAAAAAACAAAAAAACAAAAAAATCTTATTATGTATTAGTGATACCCTAATTGAAATTTTGGTTACTTCCCTCTTCTATCGACTTCTAGGAGGTGAATTAAATTAGATTATTGCTTTAAAACGTTTAATTTCAATGTCGGTGTTCTTAGGTGCATCTCACTTTAAACATTATACTATAATAATTTATCAAGGGACGTTGTAAGCATTTGTGGAGGTTATAATTTAAAGTCAATTATAAAATGGGGAAGTTCGGTTCCGGGAACTCTCCAAACATTAACTGAACTTGACGATAAACCAAATCAGAAAGATACCATATCTAGTTTAACTGAACTTCGGGAGCCTTCTACACGAAATTAAAATAAAAGGACGATAAAATAATCTTCTTCCGGTTGTCATCTTCGATTTTATTTGTGTATAATATTTGACAAGTATGGAACTCTGCCATTCAATTTCAAATAAAGAGTATCTACACGAGACTAGTTTACGTTTATTATGGTTGCATGTTAAATGAAAAGCACTCAATGTCTAGCCAAAAGTCCAGCCTAATATTTATTTCTTTCAACGATTTTTTTTTATTAATTGATTGTTAATAAATAAAAAATAAAATAAAAATTAAATCTCACACATATACTATTATTAAAAGACACATGATAAATTTTTTAAAAAAATTCAGTAGAGCTCAATATCATATTCCTACAAAGAGACCCTTTCGGTGTCTGTGTGCTCTGCGGTCGTATGCATGCGCCCGACATGCAGACTTTTGCCTGCCTTTATTGCAAGAAATTAAGAACACATGCACGTTGCATTGCCCAACAGTAAGCTAAAAAACAATTGCCTACTAATTTCTCTCTCTCTCTCTTTTTTCGTCAAATCCCAAGAAGAATTGCCCCCTATACATGCATCGTAGTAATTGGCTAGTAACGAGCTTTTAGTTTTGAAACTGGGGTCTGGAGATATGGATGATGGATCTTCATTTGAATTTAATCAAAGTCAATGTCAATGTTATTTATGGGGCTATTACCTTTTGTCACCTGTTATTTTAGTGTTAAATTCCCTTTTTGTTCATAGGATTTGTGGATTTTAATCGATGGAGTTGTAATATAGTTAGTTCGACTAATAAATATCTGTCACGTATGAAGTAGCACGTTAAATTAAAATTTTAAAATTTGTATTAGTTAGTTATACCTTACCTAACTTCCTATGTTTTCTTTTAAATAATAATTAGCTCAGACTCTACAAACTAAAAAATATTGGGTTATTTATCGTCAGCCCCCATATGTTTCGACAATTAGTACCGCACACCCACAAGTTTCGACCATGTGCACCGCGCCCCCATTTCCGTCAAAAAATCAGTTAATTCCAACTGTTTAGGCTGTTATTAACCTAAAAGACCATACTGCCCTTAATTTGAATTGCATCGCGTCAAAAGTACAAAAATACCTCTTACAACTTATAAAATTTACATTAAGAAATAAAAATTAATTATAATAATATCAGTTTTTATATTTTTCAATATTATATTGAAACGATTTTTTCTTATTTCATTATCATAACAAAATTGTAAAACCAGTAAACTTCAAGATGAGAGACAAAGCATGATTTCAAAGGGAAAGAAAAAAATCAAACACAAAATCATATCAGTAGATTACAAAATAATTACAATAATCCCACCAAAACAAACAAAACCCAATAATAAAGAAACCTAAGATAATTATACCAAAATTTCACTGTAAAATTCTATTACAAAAGAAACCCAAACCAAGAAAATTTAACAAAAAGGAACCAAAAATTAAAAACCCTAAATTAAATTATAGAGGCGGCAGCTTCGGGCAGTGGTGTCGGCGGTTTCGAGCAATTGCAGATCACGCATCGTGCGCCATTTTGTTGTTGTTGATTCAAGATGACGACAGATCACACCGGCATGCAGCAGTAGTGAAAGGCAAGAAGAAGAATAAGGAGAATAAGAAGAAAAAATAAAGAAGAAGAAGAAGGCGAAGAAGAAAGAAGAAGAAGAGTGAAAGGAAAAAGATGCGAAGAAGAAGAAGGAAAAAAGAAAGAATAAGAAGAGTGAAAGAAAAAAGACGCGAAGAAGAAGAAGAAAAGAAAAAAAGAAACGAGAGAGAGAGAGAAAGAAAATGGGGAAAAAGGAATGAAGGATAAAAGAGTGTTTTTTTTTTGTTTTTATTTATTATTTAAATCTTATATGAAATTATCATTTTACCCTTTGTTCGAGTTAAGTTAACGGTAGTTTGAAGGAAATGGGGGCGCGGTGCACATGGTCGAAACTTCTGGGTGCACGGCACTAATTGTCGAAACATATGGGGGCTGACGATAAATAACCCAAAAATATTCACCTTTTATTTTATCCAGAATTGGATAATATCGAGGCTGTATAATTGTACGTGTACTTTCCTCTTGAGAAACCCACCCATAATAAAAATTAAAGCCTACTGGTTAAATGATTTCTTTAATTATTGCCTATTCTAACGCATTCTGCATTCATCATATCTTCTATCTCTTATGCTAAAATCTTTAAGATATCCTCCACTTTTTGGATTGTTACAAAATCTATGAATTAAATTAAAATGTTGCACTGCTAACAATGCCATGTACATCCATTCAGTGTATGACAATGGGTCAAGATTACATTATTCCATTCAATGGATTTGCATATCACAGTACTGTTTACTTTTTTTGGAAGAACGTGTTCTATATATAGTCGATGAAATACTTCAAAAGTTTCATTCTAAGTTTCTAAATCCGAGAAGTCAATGGAAGAATTCTTGATCAATTAGCTTCCCTTTTTTTTTTTTTTGGTCATCAACTTTTGATTTGAAAATTGGGTATGGAGATGATAAAATCTCTTATTGAGTAAATAAAAAACTCTGAAATTTGAATAAAAATCTGAAATTTAAACCTCGCCCACATAAATAACAAAAGAGATTGAGATGCGGGTAAGTTTAATAATAAAAATATTTTTATATTGCAAACCAATAAAGGAAAAGATATGTAACCTAAATTTTTTATGTTAAAATTTGTTTTAGAAAAACGTTGATCGTTTTAAATATTATAGTCAATAAGCACAACAAAATTTAGTTCTGCCTTTTTAAGAAGTATTACATGAAGGCAACGTAATTTTATGTCCCACCTTTGTCGGCAGGAACGAACCATATACAAATTTCATGCTCAATAGCTAAGGCTGCTGCAATGACTTCAACATAATAATTGAGTAAAATATTTTAAAAAACGTTCACACATATCTTTCTTTTATTTCAAAAATGATTATTCAAACTCTAAAATGTGATCTAAAAAAATTGTGTGTCCTAAAATAAGTCTCTTTACAACCTTTTCCCTTTATTTCATTATTTTAACAAATTATAACTAGTACATTCTTATCACTGGTTGAGAAACCTCTAATGATGTGTTTACTTCGCGAATTAGAAAATCAAAACTCGGAATCAGAATTATTGATAACGTCTACTTCATAAAAATAGAAGCGGGAATCAGAATCACAATCAGAATTGTGGAGCCATCCTTATTTGGGAAATGGAAATGGGAGATTGATTCCTGGGGGTGGGAACTAATCTCCCAATCCCGAGAGTGACGATTTTATCGTGATCCCGTTGACGAACTCTGTTGTAGTTGCTGGTCATCGCCTATGGAGCAGCAGTTGGTCATTGGTCGTTGCATCATAGGCAGTAGTAGTCATGGGCGTACCGTCGATCAAAGGCGTGATGCGACGTTGGATCCGATCCGATGTCGATGATGCTGATGAGATTGGTTTCGATCTACTGATGCTGTCAACGATGACAACGATTTCGGTTTCGATATATTAATGCTGCCGATGACAACAATGACGATCATGACGACGATGAATATTATTATTGTTGTTGTTGTTGTTATTTGTCATATTAATATTATTATATTAATGTTAATAATAATTATTATTATTATCAACAATATTTATTATTAATAATTTTTTAATAATAATAATCACAATAATGATTAATGAAGATACAAAATAATAATTATGACAATAGTTAATTAAGGACATTTTAGTAATTTGTAGTAATTTAATTCATTCCAATTCAAATTTCAAGACAAATTAAACATATTAATAACAATCCAACTCATTTCAATTTCGATTCTTATAATTCAAATAAAAAATTTATTTTAATTCCCATTTTTCATTCTCTTCCAATCAATTTCAATTTAAAATTATTTTGATTTTAACTCATTCTGATTTTCATTCCGTAAACACTAGCATTTAAAAAAAAAAAATACAAAGCGTGTTGTTTTAAATTACCTGGGAAATACGGCTCAAAAAAAAAAATTTACCTGGGAAATAAAATACATCTGTTCACATTTGGTTTAACTTCCTGCCGATCGAAATGATGTCACTTGGGCACTTGATTTAGAAGCCGACATCAACTTGTCAGACTAAACTAAAAGATCACATGTTCTTTTAGTAGAGGTTGCAAATGATGACATAACGACATGACGTGTAAAAACAAATTTGTATACAGAGACAATTGTTATTTTGCACACGCGTTATTCATGCAGTATTAAAATCTTCACGGTTTCAACAGCTAGAAAAAGAAAGCAAAAACAATGAAAAAAAAATTAGACAAATTACAATAAAATATATGGACTTTTTGCACTATTGCTGCATTATTTTATAAAAGCCTCCACTTCCTCCACTCAAATCCTCACCCACCCTCCAAACTCTTTCTAAATAGCTGCCTTTCAACCTGCAACTTCTCCTTTCCAATTTTAATTTCTCTTCTGTACTTACATATCAATGGAGCTATTTGATTATTCTGCCTTGTGGCTGCAACCTTTCCGCAACACTTTAAGCTTCATGTTTTTCACTTTCACAATTTTGTTTTTTTTGTTTTCCTTGTTGATCTTTGTGCTGAGGCTGAAACCCTGGTGCCAATGTGATGCCTGCCGGAGCTATCTCACATTCAGTTGGTTGAAAGATTTCAACAATCTTTGCGATTGGTACACTCATCTTCTTGCAAAATCACCGACTGGGACAATTCATCTTCACGTTCTTGGCAACACAATCACATCTAATCCTGGAAACGTTGAGTACATTCTCAAGACAAGATTCGATAATTACCCAAAAGGGCCCTTCTCAGTAATCTTGGGAGACCTTTTGGGTCGAGGTATTTCAACGTTGATGGCGATTCTTGGGAGTTTCAAAGGAAAATGGCATGTTTTGAGCTCGGTAGTTTTAACATTAAAATGTATGCTCTCGAGCTTGTGACGGCTGAGATTCGTTCCAGGCTCATTCCTCTCTTATCATCAGCAGCTAATAAAGACAACAATATCTTAGATCTACAAGATGTGTTTCGTCGATTTTCATTTGATAGTATTTGCAAATTCTCCTTCGGTTTAGACCCCGAGTGCCTCATGTTAAATCTGCCAGTTTCAAAATTTGCGACAGCATTTGATCTTGCATCGAAACTGTCAGCAGAACGAGCACTGGCGCCGTCGCCAATTGTATGGAAGATCAAGCGGCTACTGAATATAGGCTCCGAGAAGCAGCTCAAAGGAGCAATAAATCTGGTGAATGAACTAGCTGAGACGATGATACATCAACGGCAGCAAATGGGTTTCTCCAAGAAGAACGATCTGTTATCAAGATTCATGGCCTCCATTGACGACGACAAATATCTTCGAGACATCGTTGTCAGCTTCCTATTGGCCGGTCGTGACACTGTGGCCTCAGGGCTCACAAGCTTCTTCTGGTTGCTATCTCAACATCCTGAAGTGGAATCAGCAATCAGAAACGAGTCAGATAAAATCATGAAGCCAAATCAGGATCTTGTCAGCTTTGAACAATTGAGAGAATTGCATTACTTAAACGCCGCCGTATACGAGAGCATGAGGCTGTTTCCTCCTGTGCAGTTTGACTCAAGTTTGCTCAAGAAGATGATATATTACCGGATGGTACGTTTGTAAGAAAAGGCACTAGGGTTACATATCATCCGTACGCAATGGGTCGGATGGAGCGGATTTGGGGTCCGGATTGTTTAGAATTCAAGCCTGAGAGGTGGCTTAGAAATGGAAGATTCGTGCCCGAAAACCCATTTAAGTACCCAGTTTTCCAAGCTGGTCATAGGGTTTGTTTGGGCAAGGATATTGCTCTAGTGGAGATGAAAAGTGTGGCTCTTGCAGTTGTCCGGAAGTTCAATATCCGGGTTTCGGATCCAAATCAGGCTCCGCGGTTTGCGCCCGGTCTGACTGCCACCGTGAGAGGCGGCTTACCGGTGATGGTTCAAGAAAGAGGAGACTAACTAGCTAGCTAATTGCCTTCATCAATGCTACAATCCACATTACTGTTAGATCATGCAAATTCTCACATCAGAAAATGACCATGTTCATTGTGCATAATTCTAACAGAGCCAAATGGGTCGGTGTCGTTTTAGGATTTTTGTAATATTTTGAATTTTTAAAAGTAAAAGAAAAATTTTGTTATGAAATTATAATTTTAAATATTCTTTATAGCATATTATAAAATAATTGTTCATTGTCCAATTTATTTCTATATTATTAATAAAATTATGAATATAACTTCATTACCCAATTTTTCCATTTTATTTAGTACAATTAAGATTTTGTAATTATTGTTGTAACCAATTTTTTTTTATTTTGTTGATTATATAAGTTTAAATGAAGAATTGTTATTGAGAATTGTTATTTTTATTATATTAGTAATCAATTTAATTTATTTTTATTCTTGAGCAATGAATTAAATTTATTTAGTTGAAGAGAAAATTTGACAAAAATTAAATGAAAAAATTGGATAATGAAGTTATATTCGTAATTGTATTAATAATATACTGAATAAATTGAATGAACAATTATTTTTAATACGCTATACGGTATAATAATTACACTTTAAAATTATAATTTATGTTAACAAACGTGTCTGTTTTTTGAAACCTTGATTTTCCTTTTTCAAACGTTAGTGCCTGTTATTCAAACATTGCGCCTCTCGTTCTTTTCCCTTTTTGTAATTTTGTCTGACCTTGTCATATTGTACATATTTGCTAGTATATATATATAGTTAGACCAACTGACCAACGTGTGGTTTTAAGTTCGCTTTTATATGTTTTTTTTAAAAACTTTTTCTTTTGGTGCAGGGAAGAGTTTGTTGTATACTGTAAATAATTGTAAACCTCAAGTATTGTAAACTTCAGGTCAATCAAATATAAAGAAAAGTAAAATTAGTATAAAATATAAAAAAAAAAAAACTGTAAAGGAGATAAAAACAGAAGTTAATAACATTCATTATTATATGAGAGTAGAAGCTAAGAATATCCATTATTATATGACATTATTTTACAGTTTCAAGGACTTTTCACATCATTTTCTTTACCGGCCATTAATATATTTTCTTTTAATGATAGTGGGTGCGAAAATTTTAAATTATTTTTTTATCCTTTTATATTTTTAGAATTTAAACTAGATAGCAAGCTAAATAAAAATATTCGAAAATCATTCAATCAAATTTTATGGGCGGAAATTCATGATTTGATAACATGAGATGAATCTTTTATGAAAAAGTGTTACACGATTAATAGATTAATAATGAACAATATATCAACCAAAATTTATCAATTAATTACAAGAAATGGGAGTAAAAGTAGTACAATTTGAAATATATAAGCTTGGTAGAAATCATATTCTAATCTTAGTTGTTCTAGGCGCCTTTCATCCTTGTCATCTTATGCGAAACTGGTTTTCTAATTTGTGGTGGTTACTTAGTTTTTTTTTTTTCTTTTCGGTTTTTCTTATTTTGTTTTATGGTATATTTTTTCTCTAATTAAGAATTCAATCTCCAAGATGCAGATCAAGAAATTTTTAAATTGCATAAAATTTATAACTCTCAACTCATGAGTTAACTTTTGAGTATGAGTCAATCTCATATGCCTTTATAATATATATATATATTATAGGTATAATGTGAGTAAAGTCAATATTATTATTTTTTTTACATTTATCACTAAATTACAAAAGGATGACCTATCAAAAAAGTTGTTTAAAAAGTATTTGGCCAAGCCTTTGGAAAAAATATAATTTTATATTTCACTATAACAATGTATATAAATCGATTCTATTATCTATAATGGATCTATTTGATGTACTAGTTTGTTGAACGAATTGAAATTAATCTTTTTTTTTTTTTTTAAATGTCGTATGCAATTCGTAAAATTTCAATCTAAATTAATTGTTAAAGTTGAGTGACTATTAAATAATTCAGCCGTCATGGTAGCAAAATCCAAAAAGGAGTAGCACTCGTGTTAAAAATGAACTTTCTTTCATGTGACAACGAAGTTAGGAATAAATTTTGAAGATTGTAAGTTTCTACATCTCTAAGTCACCCACGTTTTAAATAACAAGAAACAACGAATGTGGTCCGTACACGCATTGGCTGTTAAAGTGTTGACGAGCGCAATATAATTATTATGTGGCCGTCGCTCAAATGAGGTTGTTACTAGCCGCCCGCCATTGCTAGCTCCTGTCAGCTTCAGTATCCACAAGAGACTACTTCTGATTTGTTATGAACAATCTTTCTTCGATATTTCTTGTTTTGTATTTTGTTTAAAGAAAGAACACCTGACTTGAGAGAAACCAAATCCCATTCCTCTTCTTCTATTTATCCAAGATACTCAAAACTTAGTTAATGTGTTAGAGATAAATTTGTGGCCTTTATTTAGTATAATAGTTAATTCATGTATGAGTGAGCTTACATTATCTTTTCATAATCTGACAAAGAACGAGTACAAAGATTAGCCTACATGTTACCAATGATAAAAAATATTAATCCCACATTAGTTGGCTAAGTATAATTTTTGGATAAAGTGTATAAGCTTGAGGAGCCCTCAACTCGTGAGCTAAGTTTTATGTATAGTTTGGGTCCATGACGTTTAAATGGCATCAAAACCAAATCATGCTCTAGTGAAGCATCCTTCCACATGCCTGGAAAAATAAAATGACTAACTTATATGTAACAGCAGTGATAGGGATATTATTTCATATTTGGTGAGAATAAATCTTAAACTAACATTTAAGTATGAGATAGGCGAATATAGTTCTAAATAGTATCACAATCATATATAAACATACGTGAAGCACCTACGTACTATTTTGCCTCCACTTGCATGTGATGAGCTTGATAGGGAAAAATAAATGATCATGACGATCAGTCCATCACCATCTTAATAAATATATGATCATGACGATCAGTCCTCACTGTCTTAATACGACGAAAATCATCAATTATTAAAAACTTTTGTTAAAATTATATGAATTTATCTCTTAAGATTGATCACAAGTTTAAAAAGAGTTGATTCCGTTCGTTTAATTAATATGTCAACATTTCAATCAATATACGAGGAAAAAAAAGTGAGATATAATAATATCTTTAAAAGATTATGATATTTGATGTTCATGATCCTTTATTTTGACTAAGTCACCAATACGTTTAATTTCAATTTAGTCGGTGGGCCGTCTAATTGGCGGTTGTCTGAAGATAAATATAGAAATAATTGAACTAATTTCGCTTAGAAATAATCCAATCAAGAAACTGAGGCGAGGTATCGTGTTCAAAGGTACCGACAATCTTTAATTTTAATACTTTAGTAGATAAAATACACTGTATTAGAATATGTATTTTTTTATATTTTAACTTGTCCATGGCTTTATTATATTCTATAAAGTGTATTCTCGTCTTCTTAAAAAAATTGAAATAAGTTAATAAATTAAGATCATGTCTTCTACGAATTGTAAGGGATAATTAAAGTTTACATTTTCTATAAGTGATCTCTTTTACACGTAAAATATCTTCTCATACGAATGTAGATCCCACACACAATGCTCATACGAGAGGATGATCTTCACGCACGTAGCATTTTAATCGCTTTCTATAAACATAACTTCATGATAATTGACGTGGCTGGCCGCTAATTAATATAACAGGCCTGCATATATAGATAAAATAATAATCTTAACATTCTCTTTTTCAACAAAAGGACAAAATAATTACTCACTTGAGTTACATCAAAGATGAGATTAGAAGAGTTTTATGTTAAAACATTTTTACTGTTGAAGGAGACTAATTCCAATAACCGAGTTGTTTCTGTCAAATTTAAAGTTCCAAGCAAGAAGTTATGGAATTAAAGAATGTCTATTGTTAAGTATTTACATACTCAAAACAATAATTAATTTAGTCAGCTAGCTAGCTAGTCTCCTGTTTCTTGAACCATCACTGTAAGCTACCTCTGACGGTGGCCGTAAGACCGGGAGCAAAACCGTGGAGCCTGATTTGGATCCGAAACACCGATGTTGCCTTTACGTACAAATGTACCATCTGGTTGTAAATCATCTTCTTGAGCAAACTTGCAGTCGAACTGCAAAGGAAGAAACATCCTCATGCTCTCGTATACGGCTGCGTTTAAGTATGCATTTCGCAATTGTTCAAAGCTTACAAGATCTTGATTTTGGCTTCAATTTAGTGGAAGATTACCTCTGCATCCCCTACTTCAATTTGACGCAGTCCAGATCATTAAGCCTGAATATACATATTGACCCGCATTTGTAAAGAAACATACTCCCTATTTGGTATAGAGACAGTATGATTAAATGTGATAAAATAGGATCAGATGAGATAAGATATGATTATATTTAGTGTTGACTCGTGTTTGGTGTGTAATGCATACGATTGAACTAAATTATAATGCATACCTTAGGGATGGCAAGGGAGGAGGGACCAATCTCCCGCACTATATTTTATGTATCTCGCTGTAATTATTTGAGAATCCTCATCCTCCCGAATAATAACGGATCCTATCCCAATAATTAATATATTTTTTTTATTTTCGATTTTGAGTTAATCATATTAAAATAAAAAATTCAAATAAAAGAAAGCTTAAATATATCTTACATTAATATCCATTACAAAAGTCACATACATTAAATTAATAAGAACGCAATACGCATGGATACAAACTTCTTTTACAAACTATCATGAACAAATTAATAGTCTAATACAAAATTGTTACAAATAAAATCGAATTTAGATTCAAAATTAACTTTTTCAATGGTGGCGTGGGCACTTTATAAATGTAGACTATTCCTTTTACAACACAATAGTTAAATCGGAGTAAATCAAGAGCAAATATTATATTAGATTAGATTAGATATTAAAATTGTGATTCATTGTGGGCAATTATAATATCTAAAAATAAATAAAAAATAGATTTAAGTTTAAAATATTTAAAGAATATTAAAATTAAAAAAATTTGGGCTAATAGAATCTATTCGGTCTTTTTAATTTTTTAAATAAAAATTTAGGACTTTAATTAGTTAATTAGGCCCCAAAGTTTAATAATATAAATATTTTGATATTTTTTATTTTTACCAATATTTATAATTTTATAATTTAAATTTTATAATTTATTTACTAGTAATTTTAAAAAATAAAAATAAAATTAAAAATTAAAATGGGGAAGTGGGTAGGGGATGGGGATTCCACCTCATTCCCGTCCCCTCCCCGAATAAGAAATTGAGTAAAAAAACTTCTTCATCCCTTCCCCGAATAAGAAATTGGGTATGAAATTATCCACATACCCTCCCCGAATCGGGAAAATCCCCGAGGGTACCCGTCCCCATGGGGATTTTTGCCATCCCTACATACTCTCCCTAGTTATATATATATAATTTTTTATAGATAAATTAATTAAAAATAAATAAAAACTAACTAAATGTTTAGATTTTCTGTTAGATATTTATTTCACATTTAAATTTAAATTTATTGTCATAATTATATAATACAATTATAAAAATGAATATTATAATTTAAATTAAGTAAAAAAATTTGAATATTTTCTTTTAATTATCAAATAATAATTTTTTGTGTTATTTGTTATTTATATTTTTATAAACATTACTTACTGATATATTAGTAATTCAGAATTATGGTCATCTTCAAATTAAATTGAAAAATATCAAATTACAAAAAATAATTTCATGTACAAAAATTATGGTCGTAAGTTGGTCACATTAGGTCTGCGAGAAGCATTCGCAACCACTTTTATAAGTTGGTTGCGAAAATAACTTTTCGATGAAAAAATGGTCGCAAAATATAATTTCACTTTGTCTCCGTTACTTTTTTGCAACCAATTATTTCGTCACAGATTTAGAATATATGTGACCATACTCAAACTGGTCACAAAAAAATTAAATATAATATTATGTTTTAATTAAAATTTTAATTTTTTAATTTTTCTTTAATAATTAAGACAATTATAACCAACGTCATGAAAGTAGAAAAATTAAATTAAATTTTATTGTTGATAAAAAAATACACAAAAAAATTTTGCAAATGAAATTACATTATTTAGAACAATTACATAATTGTAACATTTGGAACAATTACATAATGATCTTCAAATAACATTGTAATATTTGGAACAACTATATTTATTCATAAATTTCTTGATTTTCTTCACCTCCTTCATCTTGATTTTCTTCACCTCTTTGTATATGATCTTCAATATTTAATTTCTACAAAAAAAAAGCACAAAGGTTTGTTAACTTCTACACATGATAATTAAATAAAATTATGTAACAAAAAAAAAGTTGTAAGGAAAATAAGCTAGGAAGATAGAGTGAGAACAAGAGAATGATAATTATAAGAGTGAGAGAACTTAGAGATAAAAATGAAAGAGAGAAGCATAATACAAATATATACAACATGCTAGTCTTTTGCGATCACGTTTAAACTTGGTCGCAAAAACTTATTCAAATTGAGTTTAATTGTGTAAGGCGGTTCAATTTCCGCCAAAATATTTCATTTTTAGCGACCAAAAAGTAGATATTTTGAGACGAAAATTTGGTTTTGTCCCAAAAAAGAAGTTACCTATTAATTTTATCACTTTTGTTTTTGCGACGATATCTTGAAGTGGTCACTGAAAATATAGAATTTGCGACGAAAAATGTGTTTGGTTGCAAATAAATTAAAAATAAATATAATTGGCAAATGCTTTTGCGACAAAAATTGTGTTTGGTCGCCAAAAATGAGTTCTCATTTAACTTAATTTTACGTAAAAACAAAGACATTTAATGACAAAATCCTTACTTCGTATAAAGTAACATTCTCATGACAAAATTATATCGTCACGTAAAATATATCGAAAGAATATAATTTTGTAGTGTATAAATATATCAAACTATAGAATTATCCCAACAAATTAATAATCGCATGGGGTCGTAAAATAAATTTTCTTCAGCTTTGGAGATTATTCTGTGGGCCTAGAATAAGATTATTCCAAAGCTATTAGGATAAGATTATTCCAATGCTATGTGTGAACCAAAACTTATTGTATAGGATAGATATTCTATGTTTCGTTGCATCAATTATATATTTTCAGGTCGCGAAAGAATATAATTCTTGTAGTGTATAAATATATCAAACTATAGAATTATCCCAACAAATTAATAATTGCATGGGTCGTAAAATAAATTTTCTTCAGCTTTGGAGATTATTCTGTGGGCCTAGGATAAGATTATTCCAAAGCTATTAGGATAAGATTATTCCAAAGCTATGTGTGCACCAAAACTTATAGTATAGGATAGATATTCTATGTTTCGTTGCATCAATTATAGATTTTCATGTGGCAATTAATTGCTTATTGAATGACAAGTACAAACTTCATCTACACTTCTTTCCAATAGTAGTCCCCAAAAGTCATTCTTTATTGGCAGCTCCGAGGAAAATATGGGTCTCTGTTTTTTTCCCTTCTGTAGATTGCACATCACTATTCCAAGTCATCATCAAATCATTTTTCCAAGTAATCATCAAATAGTATTAGCTAAAGACAGGCCAAATGACCAATGACCTATAAATGCACACAATTAACAAGTTTGAAATACAGAAACAAACAGCAAAAAAGTACATTATGCAACCCAACAGAATGTACCTTCAGAAAATTATCATCAAACAGAACAATTTTTTTTTTTTTTTGGGGTCAGAATTACATACCAAGCATAGATAATGATCTTGACGAATGAAAAACCATTTTAGTAACATCTTTTTTGGGGACATTTCAGACCTTTAACCCACCCCAGCCCATGCACAGACTCAAATTAATTAGTTCTCCTAGCGAGGTTGGTGAGACGGGATATTGTTCACCTAATCTCTTACTTTTACTTCAAGGCCAAACGAACTGAGCTGTCCCTTCGAGGACGACCATATTAGTAAGATGACAAGGTCTTAGTATATACAAACAGATTTCTACAAAATACACATGAATTTTGCAGCAGTTCAGTTGGGATTGTAGTTTCGGCAATTTAGTCCCACATGTTATTCATGGCATCAATTGTATGGACATGTAATAAATGCTGAACAAAACTCAAGATCGTTTGAGGAACAGAAAGAATAAGTGTTTAACTGCTGCAACAAGAGCACACAATTACAATTAGAAGAGGCCCAATCAAATGAAATTTATCATTGAAATGATTAAATATTTACTGTGAGGCTGGAAATCCTGATATGACTCGCTTAGATCCAGCTCCTCGGATAAAACACTCAAAGCATATGAATGAACGTTGCCACTCTCGTAAACTGGACCTGCAAATTCAGGCCACAGACTTTAATGATCATCCGGTGGAGTGGATTTATTTTTCACGACAACTGGTATTCTGGTAACGTATCCAAAATGATGAAAGGTGGAAGACATAAAAGAGAATAATGTGAATCGCTTATTTGACCACAATAAATACAAGACACTGGACCACACAAATTATGCCTCAAAGCTCAGATAATGAGCTACCTCCACCTAGATCCTGAGTTAAAAAAGGCACTCAAGCAATTACGTACTTATGCTGAATGAATTTTTTTCACCAAAACAGAAAACAGACATCTTTTTCTACAGATAAATCCAATGAAACCCTACCTCCATTTGTATGATATTGCTCACACTTACCCATAAAAAATACCCATAGTCACTCGAATGCACGAGCTTAGTTTTACAGTGACTACAAGGTCCCCTATAATGTAAGTTCAAACCAAATATTCTATTAACAAAACAATCTGCAAATAAACAATCGTCCTCATAGTTTACACCAGAACGAGTTGACTTATGAACAGAACCCAAGATTCTGGTCAGGCATGCAGAAGCATCGCGCCATATACTCTGCAAGATTGACATGTGAATGATAAAAGATATATAGAAAAGATAAAACAATACATAAATAAATGAGAGAGAGAGAGAGAGAGAGAGTCAAGAAAAAAATTGCATATCAACTCCCTATCAAGTTCTGTTGGTTTCATCCATGACCTAATGAAGGGGAAATTTGTTCTCCCCAATTCAAGCTTTTCTTTAAATGCACTACGTTCTTTCCAAAAAGTTAAATAAAGAATTTGAACACATTTTTATATATTAAAAACTTTGAATTCAAAAAGTGTTATTTAATAGTTTAAAACGGTTCAAATCCCATTTGCCACATTATTTTATTTTTAAAATATTTTGTAAAACTACTTTGAAAATGATATTTTCGTATTTAAAAAAATAATTTATTACTATTATTATTTAGAATTTAAAAAAGTAATAAAATTTGAGTTTATAAGACTTAAAATGTATTCAAGTGAACATTAAAAAAAATCTAAATTAAATAATTTTTTTTGAACTAAGCCCCCCTCATTTTAGTTTCTGGGTCCGCCGCTGGTTTCATCACATCACAGAGAAAAGCGGTTTGCATGCAAACCTTTTCAAGCTTCTCTGTTTCAGCAATCAAAGCATCTCTTAAATAAGCAGGATCAACAGCTTCTTGCATATTTTGAACATGTTTCCACTTCTTTATTGTATTGTGCAAATGTTTGCTTTAATGCACATAAAATGCAAGTATCTGGATTGCTGTGCTTGGGACTACAATCTGATGTGCTCATTAATTTCTCTCGGGTTCACTTACATGCCAAAGGGACTGCATTATCAGTTTATCCCATTATCAACAAATATTTCAAGGCCAACCAAAAGAAATAGAGAAAACAAAAGTGACCATCATTCCAATAGAAATTGAAAAGAATTCACCCAGTTATAGAATGTTACCCTGAATAATTACGTTCAGCAAGCAATCCGCATTTTTATTCTTAATCCCAATTTCAAGGACATTTCCGTGTCTCTTGGTCGCCTTCTTTCGAATAGATCTTGGAGTTTTGTCTAAAACAGGAAATGTTGTTAAAAACTTCAAAGTATTGAACATTTATGAAAACTGCAATAAGATTCAACTCCAAACCCGCAAGAATGATTTTAAAAGGCTACAAACTGGTTCATTCTTCGGTATGACAGCATCTCCACGAGGCCACTGCATGAATAAATGCACTCTGAAAGAGCGAATATAGTGAGACCAAATGCGAACAGATATGCTTGTGCAAGTAGATTGGAACTTGTGGCAATCAATCAACATTTCTTGAATCAAACTAAAGCAGAAAACAAATTCTGCAGCTTATGCAAAAGTTCATTGTAAACATAGAACTTGTTGGACCAAAACCAACCAAGAACCGATTTTGATCCCCCAAGATCCACTCAATTGATCTTCGATCTAAGAATAACTAGTAATCAACCTGAACTTTATGAAGATACTGATAGATAATCAAGAGCTGTAGAAATCAAGTCAGTGAAAATGAATGAATCAACCACACACACAGACACAAAAGGATTATAGTGGTTCGGCTACAATCAAGCCTACATCCACTGTGAAAAGGCAAACGAGCTTTCACTGATTTGGCTTTACAAGATACAAATGTTCTAGAGAAACTGTCACTCACCCACTCTAGCCATATGACAGATCATGAGGCTTTATATACAACGAGAATTTGCTCTAGAAAGAACTCCCAGAGATCAGCTCATCGTTTCTGAGTTTGTTTGGCAAAAATCCAGAAACTTCCCGCCCGTTTTAACAGCTTTAACAGCCATTTGGAACAGCCTCTGGACACGTGTCAAAACCTCATCCATCTTGCTATCAAAAACGCTAACTTCAGCTGCCGTTTTGAGTAAGTGACTCACGTGTCTCATCACGTGCGCAACTTACTCAACCAACGGACACAACAAGTTTGTCATACAGCCCCTGATTTAAGACAATCGACATGTCCCCCATTCTTGAGTTACAAACCGACATGTCGCACATAATCATAAATCCAGATTTGTGGTTCACTTCTCAACAGAACTTAATTTCAAAATGTTAAATTATTTGTATTAGCCATCTAATTGGCACATCCAAATCTTCTATCAGCTTTTCTGCATCCTTTGCAATGCCAAATTTATGCAATTGCCTATTTGTGTAATCACTTATGTTCTCTCAATTCATAATCTGAACTAGATCTGCTTGCACCTAGGCTGTAAATTGCTTCATTCAGAACATCGGATAAAACTTCGGACCATACGGCTAGCAATAATGTGACTCCTTTGAAGATCTTTCAGCCACTTCCTCAAGAGGTTAATATAATGAAGAGCTGTATGCCATGGAAATATATTTTATTTCTCTCCTGTTCTCAGTTTCCTGAAGGCATATCCCTTTAAGAACCTGTATTGCTTCAATCTTGCTCTTCATCTCGAATTTTTATATCATATTGTACTTAAGAGAGTCTTTTGTTGCATAAGCATCTGATAGACCTCCTCTGCTTTCTCTCCCTTAGAGTCTCTTAGACTTGCACGACTCTAAACCTTCCTCAATCATCGAGCTATCATATAACCATGACACTAAATCATTACTCTAAGGTAGTGCCATTATCTTCACCCCAAGCCAGTTCCTTGCAAGTGGGTAAACACATCCATCCCCAAGCAGATGCACGAAGTCATTTCTAAAATGCACCCTTTCTTTCATGTCAGACACTAGAGAGTCTCGTAATCACACACAGGTTTCACTCATATTATTTAAGAAATCAAGGTCTTCCAAATGTGAACCCTCAAAAAAGCATATGCTAGAGCGTTTCTGGGCAAAGTTGTGACCCTGGAATTGTAATTTTAAACTTGTCAATTGCACACAGTATTGGCCAATGAAGATGAGTCATTGCAAGACGTGTATTTCTCTGAAGCAAGAGAAAACTTCAATGTATATAAATTCTCCAGAATCACTTTACGCTCTTTGTCTAAACGTGACGACCATTTTTGATCATCCATTCACATCCTGACTGACAACTTAACTGCCAACAGGATATTTAATAATACTTCCCAGCATATCGTTACATGCATATGAGCTCTTATCTGCACACAATTCATTGTTCATAAAGCATCCCAAGATTCTAAATTTAACTGAATGACCAGGAACTTTTTTGCCTATCGGTATCCATAGGTTTCCACTCACATTCCAAAATTATCTCAATACATTCACTACTAACTTGAGATTCAATCCCTGAGGCTCCCTGAAATGGTTTCTATACATGTTACAATCACCAATCTATACATGATCTAATCACACACCCTCAATACTTCCAAGTGTTGTAATATTCATTTCAAACATACTACTTCCCTCTAGAACACTCCAAAAAATCTCAATTTGCATGGACATATTCCTTCTCCATATAATATATCTTGACTCTTACAAAAGAAAATTGAGAGATCATATTTCTGAATTGCGTTGCATAGAAATCTGTTTAGCCCTCTCAATATACCTTTTTGAGATTTTCTGTTAATTGTAAATTCTTGTGGCGTTTTTTTGGGGCTTATGCACAAATTGTTTACCTTTTGTAAATCTTTCTTCTTTCAATGCAATTTACTTAACTTTTATCTACGAAAAAAATCTTTAAAAAAAGACATATTTTACTTGCTGAACTCGTTAAAGGAACCTTATATTCAGGACTGTAACTAGTATAAAACCGAAACATATATGCTAAAATTTTTATAAATCACAATTTAACCAAGTTACTACCATGCATAAGCAAGAATATTAGAATGTACAAGTCACGTTAAGAAAATTACCTTACCTTTTCAAATGAAAATTTTTAGTTTATAGCATTTTGTCTTTTCACTATATCAGAAGTATACCCACTGACGCAAGTTGGATCAACTTCAGCCAATGCATGCGGTATCAAAGCAGCCTTAATGTGTAGCTACCATAAATTTTCCATTACAACAGAAAATTATAATAAATGTTTTTGGAGAGTTGTGTGTAAATACACAAGTTTCAGCAGCCGGCATAAGATCAACGTCAGCACAAAAATTTGATACCACTGGAGAGTAGAGACATTCTGTTTGCAACTTTTGGAAACCTCCTTTCCAACAAAACCAAGCTCATTTTAGGTTTTTGTTGAAATTAGTCCCTCAAGATCTTGTGAAAAAATATCAAACAAATAATACATTAAAAAATAGATGGAGAATAAAATCAATCACAACACAAAAATTTACGTGAAAAACTCTTATATTGGAGAAAAACCACGACCACCAAGGACGACGAGAGAAAAAATTATTATGTGAAAAATTATTAGAATTATTCTAGTATTTTTCTTCACATCCAAAACGTCGATAACACCCAATCTCTCAATAAACACATTGTTTCTCTTACTGAAATACTTGTAAAGAATTGATTGTTGTGTTATCTGAAAACTTCTCTACATATAGTGATTATTTCTTGTAGGAGAAATATTTCTTTTCTTGTACTAGTTGTACTTCTTATTGTATAAGTCAAATCCCAAAAGGAAAATTACTTATTCCTTAAATAGGAATATACTAAATAAGAAAATGTCTTAGGAAATCTTTATTGAAAAAAAAGACATATTTCCTAACAATTTCCACCTTGGCGAATTTTTCAATTAGGCAACGAAACATAATCCACCGTATATCCACACAACCATGTTGTCTCCACCTTCTTTATTTACCCAAAACTATACTCATATAGGGCTTCTGAGAATCACTCCACCATCGGTAAAATCTTGTCCTTTATCCAGCAGTTATAATTCTCTACACTAAAAATTATCATACTCCACCTTATCCATAGTACACATATTCGGCACATGTCTATCATCTTGCTGAAAACCCCACTCTCATGTTTGGCTTTCACGAGAATCCTTAGCCATCAATAAAAATTCTACCACACACCTTGCATAAATGTCAAACCATACCTTGTGTGCAAATCTTGTGGACTTGATAACACATCATCTTCCGTGGCACACCAAAGGATAAACTAGTCTCTCATGGAGAAAAGGGACAAACTTCTAGCTAACATTATCGGTATCTCCATCTACGATTTAGAGCTATGACAAACTTTATTCGACAATCTTCTTTAAGGTGCCTTGATGTCTACACATCTCCAAGGGTTAGGGTTTGCATCTCCTTTGCTTTTCTTGTGTGCTTGGGTGAATCAATATATCCTTACCTTGAACTTGCCACAACCCAAAATTAGTTCTTCCATCAAACTTTTCAACCTCGATCCTTACGAGTTCAAAATTTTATTTGCATATATAATTGCCGAGAACAACCTTTAGCTCTACCACTTGTCGAGAAAATTTAATCCCACCCAAGATCTTACAAGAAAATATATCAAACAAATAATAAATAGAAAAATAGATGGAGAATAAAATCAATCATACAAAAATTTCGTGAAAACTCCATATTAGAGAAAACCACGATTCTAGGACGAAAGAAAATCCACTATATAAAAAATTATTACAATCACTCTAATAATTTTCCTTACACTAAAACGATAATCTCTCAATAGGCCTCTGTTTCTCTTACACTAAAAATTGTCTACTTTGCGGAGAGTTGATTGTTGTGTTATAACAAGTGAGCTAACTCTTTATATATAGTGATTATTTGCTGGAAGTATCCCATTTCTTATACTAATTGTATTCCTCCTTTAATAAGTCAAATCCCAAAAGGAAATTATTATTCTTTAAACAAAAATTCTACAAAATAAGAAAATATCCTAAGAAATTCTTATTGAAAAATAAGACATATTTCCTAATAGTTTTGTCATCGATCGGTGTCTGCTTAAACTTCAATTGTTTAAGAACTATCAAAATTATTAGTTTGAGATCTTCTCCAAAATTGTAGATATAGTTCTCCTAGACATTGTCCAGCACCTATAGAAAAAGAATATTTTCAAATTATAAGTTTTACAGTTTAAATCAATTGTATATATACAATGCAATAACATGATATCATGCCTTGTACGTCAAAATCCATGCAGGGCCGTGTGTTATACCAAAGAAATATATATTTACATTTTTACTTCCTTTACTACGAGAAAGAAATATGTTCGAAATTCTAAAAAAGGGTTGCAAGCAGGGGCGGATTTTACATACGTCAGTGTGGGCAATTGACTCCACTCAACAAAAAATTCCTTTATTTTCATATTAAATTATAATAAATTTTTGTTTGAGTGGCGGTAAATATAAAGAAAATTTAATATTGGGGTCAGTTTATAAATTATTAACTACTTCTATTACAGTCTTGCCCCAGTGGATTAAATTTTTCAAATCCGCCCTTAGTTTGCAAAGAGAATCAAGTTAAAAAAAAGGGGAAACAAACTCTTGAACTAGTTTTTATATTCTTTTTAAGTAGTTTCTATAACGAGCTAGGCCATGGACTAAAATTTAATCTAAATTTTGTAAATTTGGGGGACTGACTTAAACAAATCAGCAGTTATGATAGTGAAATCCTAAAAAGAGTAGCTCTCACGTTCAAATATAGCTTTTGCTCGATGTGACAACGAAGTTATGAATAAATTCTGCTGACTTCCGATGATTGTTACATCTCTAAGACACGTTACCCACGTTGTAAATGAGCAAGAAACAAACACGTTAAGCTCGCTAATTTCATCAAATATATGCCAGCTAAGCTGAGACTATCCGATTTGGACCAAATGAATACACTGTTCTCTCTTGGACCACCGTTTTTCTTACATTTATCTGAATGCATGCATGTGGTCCATACGTATACGTAGCCGTTCAAGTGTTAGCCAGCACAGCATTATATTGTGTGGCGGTCGCTCATAACGAAGTCGTAATCAGCCGCCCGCCATTGCTAGCTCTTGTCAACTTCACTATCGACCCAGAGATGAGTGATTTGCTATGAATGATCGTTATTTGATTTATTTTGTTTTTTAATATTATATTTAAAGAAACAACCCCTGACTTGAGAGAAGCCAAATACAAGTACTCTTCTTCAACTGCTCTAAGAGACTCAAATTTAGCTCTAGTGTTAAAAGAGTTAAATTTGTGGAGTTCTATATGGTACAATTGTCAAGCTAAAAAAAGAGTGAGCGCACACACTATATTTCCATGATTTAGCAAGGAATAAGTAAAAAGATTAGCCTACACATTACAGCTGATAAGAAGAATGTCAATTACTATTGATCAGCTGCAAATAATTTTTGGGTAAAGTGTTTATATTTGGGAAAAGTGCATAAATTAGTATTGAATTCTTGGGCTAAGTTTTAAATATGTGTTAGGTTTATGCCTTTTAAATAGTATCAAAATCAAATTATGCTCAAGTGCGCCAACATTATCCTTCTATGTGGCAAGAATTAAAAAAAATGATTGACCTACATATAATGGGGTTAGAAACATTATTTCACAACTGAGAATAAATCCTAAGTTAGTGTTTGAATATGAGTTGGACCAATAAAATTCTATATATAGTATCAAAATCATATATACACATAGATCAAGTGCCTGCACACTACATCTACATATGATAAGATTGATAAATAAAATGTATGATAATGGAAGATTGGTCCGTCACTGTTGATCATCAATTATTAAAAACTTCGGTTAAAATTAAATGAATTCATCGCTTAATATTGATAAAAAAAATTAAAAAGAGTCAAACTCATTAATTTAATTAATATTTCAAAATTTCAATAAAAATACAGATCTTAAAAAAAAGGTGAGATATAATATCCTTCCACTTAGAAGATAATGACAATTGATGTTCATAATCCTTTACTTTGACTAAGTCGCCAATTCATTTAATTTCAATTTAGTCGGCGGGCCGTCTAATTGCCGGTTGTCTTAAGATAAATATAGAAATAATTGAACTAATTTCCCTTTCTAATCCAATAAAGAAACTAAAGGCAAGGCAAGGCAACGTGTTAAAGGTGCCGACCTTCTTGACAACAAACCATATTTAACATGTTTTCCTTTTTCTTTAAAGTAGTTTTATTTCAACTCATTCTTTATAAAGCAAAAATTTCATAATGATTGATGTGATGTATAGCTAGCTAATTAGTATTAAAGGCCTGCGTAAATGGGTGTGGCTAAAATTCATTATGATATATAGATCAGATAATATTGCGTACCATTCTATTTTGTAACAAAGGACAAAATAATTACTGACTTAGTTATATACGCAAGGAGACTAATACCAATAATCCAACTGTTTCAGTCAAACTCAAAGTTCCAAGAAAGAAGTTATGGAATTAAAGAACGTCTTAGTGTAAAAATATTTACATATTCAAAACTATTCATGATATCCAGCATTAATTACTGTGTACAATCTGTTCTAGCTTTAGTTAGCTAGCAAGCTAGTCTCCTCTTTCTTGAACCATCACCGGTAAGCCGCCGCTCACTGTGGCAGTCAGACCGGGCGCAAACCGTGGAGCCTGATTTGGATCAGAAACCCGAGATGTTGAACTTCCTGACAACTGCAAAGCCGCACTTTTCATCTCCACTAGCGCCATATCCTTGCCCAAACAAACCCTATGCCCAGCTTGAAAAACCGGGTACTTAAATGGGTTTTGGGGCACGAATGTTCCATTTCTAAGCCATCTCTCAGGCAATTCTGAACAATCTGGGCCCCAAATCCACTCCATACGACCCATTGCGTACGGATGATATGTAACCCTAGTGCCTCTCCCCACAAATGTACCATCCGGCAATATATCATCTTCTTGAGCAAACTTAGAGTCGAACTGCACGGGAGGAAACAGCCTCATGCTCTCGTATACGGCGGCGTTTAAGTAATGCATTTCTCGCAATTGTTCAAGGCTGATAAGAACCTGATTCATGATTTTATCTGACTCGTTTCTGATTGCTGATTCAACTTCAGGGATGTTGAGATAGCAACCAGAAGAAAGCTTATGAGCCCTGAGGCCATGTCACGACCGGCCAATGGAAGCTGACAACGATGTCTCGAAGATATTTGTCGTCGTCAATGGAGGCCATGAATCTTGATAACAGATCGTTCTTGCTGGAAGCCCATTTGGCGCCGTTGATGTATCATCGTCTCAGCCAGTTCATTCACCAGCTTTATTGCTCCTTTGAGCTGCTTCTCGGAGCCTATATTCAGTAGCCAGCTTGATCTTCCATACAATTGGAGACGGCGCCAGTGCTCGTTCTGCTGACAGGTTTCGATGCAAAGATCAAATGCTGTCGCAAATGTTGAAATTGGCAGATTTAAGTTGAGGGCATTCGGGGTCTAAACCGAAGGAGAATCTGCAAATATTATCAAACGAAAATCGGCGAAACACATCTTGTAGATCTAAGATGTTGTTTTCTTTATTAGCAGCTGATGATAAGAGAGGAATGAGCCTGAAACGAATCTCAGCCGTCACAAGCTCGAAAGCATACATTTAAAGTTAAAACTACCAAGCTCGACACTTGCTATTTTCCTTTGAAACTTCCAAAATTGCCATCAACGTTGAAAATACCTCCACCAAAAGATCACCCAAGATTACTGAGAAGGGCTTCCCTTTTGGGTAATTATCGAATCTTGTTTTGAGAATGTACTCAACGTTTTCAGGATTGGATGTGACGGTGTTGCCAAAGGCGTGAAGATGAATTGTCCCAGTCGGTGATTTTTGCAAGAAGATGAGTGTACCAATCGCAAAGATTATTGAAATCTTTTAACCAACTGAATGTAGAGATAGCTCCAGCAAACATCACATTGGCACCAGGGTTTCAGCCTCAGCACAAAGATCAACAAAGAAAACAAAGAAAACAAAATTGTGAAAGTGAAAGAACATGAAGCTTAAAGTGTCGCCGAAAGATTGCAACCACAAGGAACAATAACCAAATAGCTCCATTGATGTAGAAGTAGAGAAGAAAAATAAAATCAGAATGAAAAGTTGAAGGCTGAAGGTAGCTATTTAAAAAGATAGTGGAGAGTGAGCGAGGAATTGTGTGGAGCAAATGGAAGCTTTAAAATATAATTTTTTTTTTTTTTTGTGGTTTTGATAATGTAACCGTAGTCCATATTGGCAAATGGTCCATTTATTTTGCTCAGGATTTGTTTTACATGTTGCTTTCGTTTTCTAGCTGTTGACATTTGATCAAAAATTCAATATGGCATGAATAAACGCGTGCGCCAAATAAACAATGGTCTCTATTCATTTGTTGTATACGTCGTGTCGTCTTGTGTTCATTTACAACCTACGAAAAGAACACATGATCTTTCATTTTCTTACCTCATGTTATAGTATATCCCAAGTGACATATTATTTCGGCTTTTATGAAACCAAATTGCGTTCGCTGCAGATAATCAATAACGTTTTCTGTAACTTTTAATATGAAATTCAGAGGCTTTTCACTTATGATAGGAATCCTATGTACTAGCTAGAAAATTCATAAATTTCCAATCTGAATCATGCTATTTTTCTCTGTGTGATTTTTTTTCAATCTGTACGTTAACACAGCATTTAATTATGTGACTTGAGTACTTATTATAATGGCAAAGTTAAGAACTTATTTCAACTCAGCTAAACTAAAATAATGCTTAAAAATTGTTACATATATATAGAAATTATTTCAGGGATTAGTGTGAATATTCATGAACGATTATGAAAATTTTTGTAGAGGTCTGATATGAAAAATGTTTTATCTTATTACTGTATACGAAAATATTTTTTAAAAGTAGTAAGCCTAAAAGATAATTTCAAGGGCTACCCTTGGCCACTGTGGAGATCCATCTCTCTCTTCTGTGAGAATTTTATCCTTACTTTGTTATGATTGTTTGTGGGAGATCCATCTTCATTTTTGAGTGTCTTGGGAATGGATTTGAGTCATTGCATTTTTTAATTGGAGTTATTGTTTTTTGCCATTTGGATTTGGGCATTGTTTTGTACATATCCATGCTTGGTGTTTAAATCTCTCAGTTTGGGTAGATATCTCTTCTTTAGGCATAATTCTTTATTTCTATGTTACTTTTAAATTATTGTTATAAAGTGTGAGGATTTTTAAGGCAACATTAAACATCCTAATTTTTTTTATTATGTTTGTTTTTCAGAAATGAAAGGAGACAAGAGAAGGGAAAAAAATAAATTTATGTCAAACCATAAAATAACATATTAATAAATTTAATTAAAATATTAAATATGATTAAATACCCCATATTTGACTTCTATTCATATTTGACATAAAATAATACAGCCGTTACGAGAGTGAAATTCCTAAAAAGAACCGAAGTCATGTTCACATCTATACAAATGTTTTATTTTGATGTGACAGTGATGATACATCGGACCACAGTTGTGTGAAAATTCTGCCGATGGACTTAATCATGATAGCTAATTCTCCAAAGACTCAAAAGAGTGGGGGAAAAAAAAGGCCCAATACCCACGTTTTAAATAAGCAAGAACCACATGTAACTTTAAGTGCACATGCATCATGTTTCAAATACTGCTAACACAACTGAAATTAACTCAGCCGAAATGACACATATAATCCACAGGTTTCATAGACCACAGACTTTAGTTTTCCTAAAATATAATTTGTCGAGTACGTAATTGTCTGAATGCCAGAGTGAGTTGAGTTGGCGCGTGCGTGCAGTTCTTTTATAAGAATGATGTAATCGCTTGCCCACCATTAATATCTGTCATTTGTTAACTTCAATGCTGTCCTTTGTCCCCAAGAGACATGATTTGCTAGCGACTAATTAGGATGATGATGCTTTCTTTTCCTTTTTTTTTTTTTTTTTTTAAATTTTGTGTTTATTTATGAGATCAAATTACTGCAGTCTTGGCGTCTTGCTGATTCGTCTAATAGTTGGATGCAGTTGGATTAGTGAGTCATTTGACGTGACGGCAGTCTTATGATCTTTTTCTTGTTATGTGTATTTTTAAAAGAAGAAAATATGAAATAATTTTTTTAATGGTAACATGTTTTATATCATAAGTTTACATTAAATGAAATTTGTTGAGCTGAAACTAGACTAGTTTTTATTTGAGATTTTAATTCTTTTAATATGATATATTTAGTTCTAATCGTGAATATATTTATATTCTTGCGTACTCACATCCGTGCCATAACAAATTATTGATTTCAAGGGTCCGCTTATAATACAGCAGCTGTATCTCATACAGCCGCTTTTTATTAATTTTTTATTTGTGAATACAACCGGCCACCTAAAGTAACGGTTGTACAAGGCAATATGAAGGAAAATACTAAAAGTAATTATCATAGATCTACCTTTATTTCAAGCAAATATCAAACTAATCAAATCAAACTAAAAAGCTACGAAGACCCCTCAACTTTGCATGAAAATATACTTTTCTATTTTTTTAACATGAAAATATGCTTAAAATATGAGACTCCTATACTCTTTGGGAATAAGATTTAGTATCAGTTAATAAAATTGATTGTAACTAATTAAATTATTTTAATATTACATTATAAATTTAACTATATTTTCGTAAAAAAAATTATCATAATATTTTATTATTATTTTATAGTATATGTAGTTGAATATCTAGATCCATAATTAATCATATTTATTTTTCAAATAATTGGAACAATCAATCCTATAATACACAAATGACTCAAATATCTACCTACCAATCTAAAGATAGTTTTATCCAACTATTGGATAATTATGAAACAATTATCTTGGTGATAGTCCATTATAATTAAATGTAAAAATATATATATATTTTTTATTAATGATAGTTGCTAATATTAATATGTTATTATATACCCTATAACGAAATATTTGTATCTTAGAACAAATATAATGTTTCTAATATTCTATAAGTTTAAATAATACTCACAAACAACCTCTTGTGCAAATTAATTCATGTGAATATATATATGAAATTAATTACTTTATTTATTCCTTTATCTTTTATGGTTATATTTATTCACTATTTTCAAGTCACAACAATTTCTATAAATACTTAAAATGGACAATTACATATATCTTTGTTAATTTATT
This sequence comes from Citrus cavaleriei, assembly GCA_030448925.1. Classification (NCBI taxonomy): domain Eukaryota; kingdom Viridiplantae; phylum Streptophyta; class Magnoliopsida; order Sapindales; family Rutaceae; genus Citrus; species Citrus cavaleriei. Next base: position 87,025 of record JAUJEN010000066.1, read on the forward strand.
ATTTATTGCTATTAGTGGTATTGTGATTAATGACCTTATAACATTAAGCTTTATTATGTTGTTAATAGCCATAATTGTTAGCCAATTTTAATTTGATTAAACTAAACTTAATTCGATACTTATTATCGAGAATATGTATATATATGACATTGTTCTTATAATAATAATAATAATAATAATAATAATAATAATAATAATAATAATAATAATAATAATAATAATAATAATAATAATAATAATAATAATAATAATAATAATAATAATAATAATAATAATAATAATAATAATAATAATAATAATAATAATAATAATAAAGGAGATGTTTTAGAGTCATACATGAGTTTAACTCACCCATTAGGGTTTAGTAATATTATTAGTAATAATTACAGTTCATATTCCCATTCTATGGTGAATGTTAGGGAAAATGTCAACAACAAAACCATGGTTTAGCAAAATGATCATAAAAAGTCCATCTTAATCTCATAATGATCGCATACATCTTTTGGACAATTATGCCCTTTGAATAGTATTAAAATATATTTCATTTAGATATAATTATTCAAAAAAGATCTAGCAGTAATAAGTAAATAGGTGACATATGTACTTAGAATACAAATATATATATATATATATATATATATATATATATATATATATATATAAAGTTAGGACTTGAGGAGGTGACGTGGCATCATTATTTCTCATCTTTGTATATTTTTTATTATCTAATAAATAGAATTTTTTTTTTTAAATTTATCTTTTACCTTCTCACAATTAATTTGATTATTTATTACACAATGTAACAATTATGTAAAAGGTTTTAATAGGGCATATACTTTTGTAATAGAACATCCAAGGGAGTGTTATGAATTTATTAAAATAAATGTAGATGTTAACATTATATCTCTTAGTCTTCTCACTATCTCACTATTAGCAACCTTTGGTTTCCTATAACTCTCACTTATCTCACAGGAATTATGAGTCCATAATTTCTCATTAATTTCATGGAGTGATTATGTAACTATAAAAGGAAGCTCATCTTTTTGTTTTGTACACACACAATTGGAATGAATAAAATAAACTCTATAATATATTCTCTCATTTTATTCTTAAATTTGCGTTGCTTCTTTATTTATATTGCTTTAATAGTTTTTTGTTTTTTGTAAGTTTGTCTCATGCAAAAAAAATCAATTAAATTTTTATCGAACTTCGTGAGTGTAAAGTAAGAAAAAAGGATAATCTAAATTCTTTTAAGCGTGACGTGGCTCTATTATTCTAGTTAGGTTATAAATATTGGGATCCTATCATTGTTGCAAATTATTAATATAATAATACCAAATTAGTTTAGGACCAAGGGTGTAGCTAAGTAATTTTAAATTGCTTTATTTTAATTGGCTACCTAACTTTTAATTTTTGGAGAGTAAAGGGTTAAAAATGGATATAAATTTTTTTTTAAATCATGTTTTTTTCTAATAATATAAGTGAATGAATTATTTTTCATGGTGAAGGCAAAATTAAGCGCCAAAATGAAATATTTAACAAATTTTATTCTATTTTTAATATGTATCAAATTGAATTTTCTAATTTTTCCCAAACTATAAATACTTCATATTCTACTATTCTCTTTAGAAACCTAGCACTCTCTATCTCGGTCCTCACGCACTCAAAGCCTCACGGTACCAGCGGCCATAAGCTATTCCAACCTGACTAAGCTAGCATCATATTGACCATGGCAAGCATAGCTACTAGGTTGATTGGGCGAAGAACGGCTTGGGGCGGGAGGACCCGATAACCTCGAAATGTAGAAGCGATCTGAGTCGGCAAAAGTCAAAAGAAAGGGCTCAACAAGTAGCATTCATACGTGTTCTTTTGGCCTTGGATTAACTCATTCTATTGGGTTGTGGTGAGTCTTCATTCAACACCACTTTTTTCACATTTTAATTTTTACTCTAAATGTTAATATAAATATTTAGCATGTAATTATGTAATCGGATGGTGGTATGGTGATGTGAAATGAAGCTTTTGAAGGGTGTGGACATTTGAGTAATGAGTGGTGCGATTCTTTTTGCACAAAGAAGATCTTGACATAGATTAGGTCCAAGTAGATTCTTTGTTGATTCTGATAAATCCTCTCTCTTAGTTCCTTAATTTGACAAATACTTGCATGTTTATATAAGTTTTAAATTTCTTTTTATCTAATTGGATAAATTGGTGATGAAATTTCAATTAAATATCCTTGATTTTTTAAATTGAAATTGTTTTACACAAGTATTTGGTTTCTTTGATTGATTCCTTTGGTTATTTTACACTAATTTGAGCTAGTTTATATGCCTTTAGATGTACAACTAGGGATACCACATGATTTGGTCTTTGATCCAAAAAACCTTGGATGAGGTATGGATTTTGTTTAATTGTCAATGTTTCTTGATTGTGATTTCCTAAATGGCTTTTCAAAGCGTATGTGGTGAAAAGTTATTTTAGTTTTAAAAAATAAAAATAATCATAATCTAAGCCCTATCTTTCGATTCCATACTCTTTCGTTGCTTAGGGTCTATGAGTCATGAGAATATGAGGCTTTTTGGGGAGATCTCACGCTGACAGGTCATTATTCTCATCGTAGACGGTGACCTTATCTTGTTACCCACTTGTTTACTTTGGTTTTGTTTTTTGATCGAAATGCATTGCATTGTTTTTGTGTTTATTTTTAATTTTTTCTTTATATAATTCTTGGTTTTATGTTTGATCCAGCCATAAAATAGAGTGGTGAGGGATATTATTTGCCATTGTGTTGACTCTCTCTTTAGAAATGTTTTATTAAGATTTACTTTTGCTAATATCCTTGGGTAATGCCTTGGAAATGTTTATCAAATGTCATTCTTGCGATTTTATGCTTTAGCCATAGTTCTTAGTCTCTAATTAATTTGGAATATTGGAATCTCTTTTTATGGCATATTTGTCTTTTCTTTTCTTATATCCTTGCTGTATTTTGATGGACTAAGTATAGGGCTTTGAGGCCCTTACTCTATGTTGATGGATTAAGTGCAGACTTTGAGTTTCTACAATTGATTATTATTTTCTAAAATCTTATTACTTTGAAAAAATTGTTGGTTGGAGGAACAAGTAAGCCCTTTTCAATAAGGAGAGAATGTCATGAAGGCCAAGGGAAACATCCTCATCTCAATTATCTCTACAAGCTAAAACAACTTCTCGATGTTGGCCCATTTCAAATTCTCCAAAGAGTTGAAGGTAATGTGAAACAACTTAAGTGCTTTGAGCTCATATTCTTTCATAGAGATTATGATCTCCATTCATCATCACTTTCGATTCGGTTGTAGAACATACATCGGGATGTGAGTAAATTTAAATTGGAATTATTTTTTTACTTTTAGTATATCTAAAGGTTCAATTGTACTCTTCCGAATTTGGGTAAAATTATTAATGTGAAACTTCCATTATTAAGTGCAGACCAAAATCGTGTCGTGAATGTTGTTTCTTATACCATAGTGTTATGTTGTAACACCATATTAGTTGTCAATATCCATCCAAATATATTAAGCTTTAAAAAATAATTTTAGCTACTAAGGTCATTTTTTGTTTAAGTGACGTGAAAATGAGCAGTTAACTTATTTGTTTGGCCTAGGGATAATCAAATTTATGATCACTATCTCCTTGAAGTAATGAATATTGATATTGAATAAATAAAGATACTTTCATTATTGGTTATTAATTTTTATGACCTATAAAAATGTATTGCAATTCAGAAATAAAAAAAATAGTTTAAAAATGAAATCGACATTATTGTTAAGTGCGATTAAAATTGTTGAATTTACCTATTAAGAAAATATCCTTTCAATATTTAATTTAGGAAGAAAAATTAATGTTTAATATATTTTCTTCTTTCTTGATTCATTGATTTTTTTTTTTATTTTACAAAATATTTATTTAATTCAATTGAACCGGTTTCTTGTGTTTAAGCATTAATTAAAGATAAATAAATTGTGGCTTAGTAAGTTGGATCAATGTGTGCATATACAAATTTACAAAATTTTCAATTTTAATATAAAATTTAATTTTCATAGTTCATAGGATAATCATAAAATAAATAAACAAATTTTGGTATAGTAATAAATATGAAATGGTATGGTATAAAGTGTTTGCTACTATAATATAAATGTTCATAACCATATTGAGTCACCAATAAACTTTGGTAAAAATTTTAATTTAGATAAGTCTTGAAATTTAAGAACATATTTTATAAATTAAAAGGTTATCCATACTTAAAAAGCGAAAGAAAAGGATACTCATTATTAAAAAAATTAACAAATCTCATGAACGGGCAAGATAGTCCTTAATAATAATTTTAGTAAGAGTAAAAGAAATAATAATAGTGATAATAATACAATGTATAATATATTAATATTTATATTAATAGCATAAATTTTTTGGTTGAAGTAATAAGAAATTAAGAAAAATAATTTGAAGAAGAAACGCGATTAGGTAAAAATTTAATTTGAATTAAAAAATCTTAATTCTTGGTTTTATTTTGGTTTAAAGATAAATAAATATAATTAATTGAATTATAAGATGGGCATAACATTTATAAAGCTCAAAGTTAAGTATAAATAATTTTTGAAGTTCAAGAAATCTCACAAGTCAATTGATCCCAAAAAAGAAAAAAGAAAATTCAACACAAATAGATTAAGAAAGTTTCAAGTTTGTTAGCTTAAATATTTTTTATAACTTATGCCATCATAATTTTTAAAATATTTTTTTGGAGCTTCGCAGCAATTGCGTAGCTCTTACATATATTATTTTTATTTACCCCATCGAGAAGTTTTGAAAAATTAAAGAAATTATTTTAAAAGTAAAGAGAGATGAAAATAAATGCATTAATTTATTTTAACAATAACTTGAAAATAATCAACTAAAATGATAAAATGAGAATAAATATGTATAGAGACTAAAAGCTCAAGTATATATACAATCGAGTTTCAAAGAAGATATCATGATATATAAAAAGGAATTAGATTCTGGACAAAAGAAATATTGGAAAAGATTAAGGGATTACAATAAATGTTTTCGATCAGTGATTATATGAAGTTGATATTTTATAAAATAGTATGAGGTTCAAACATAATTCAACTTATTAAAATTATTGTTTCGATAATACAAGTAATTTTGATATTTAACATAAATAACACAGAAATTTCACCAAATTAATTGGAATATTGAGCATAAAGTGGTAGAAATAATAGTTGAAAGCATATAAAAGTAAATATGAAAAATATAACCCCAAATTAGGAACCTACTTAACCAAAATAAATTCTGAAAATAAATTAATTACTTAACCCGAATAATTTGGAATCTGTTCAAAGGTTAATGGGAATAAGTCAATTTATTAGAGAATAATTAGATGAAACATTTGAGCAAATAAAGCGAGGAAAATCCTGGCAAAATTAAGACTTAAATGCGGAAATAAAAAATTCTTGGAATCTAACAAAATATTGGTATTGAGATAAACGAGCTTGGTAGGAATACACAACATAAAAGCTAGTGGACTAATAATTTGAAATATGAACCTATAAATATTAAAAAGCTTAACCAAATTGGTGAACTAATTTAGCAAAAAAAATTATTTTGGTATTTAACCCAAATAAATGAAATCTTATCAAATTAATTGGAATATTGAACACAAAACTAGTGGAATAATAATTGAAGCATTATAAACTACGGGAAGAAAGTGTAACAAAATTGGAGCATACTTAACGAAAATAAAATTCACGAAAAATAAAATTAGGTACTTAACCCCAAATAATTGGAATCTCTCTAAGTTAATAGGAATATTGACCTTACACAACTTAGAGGAATAATTAGGATGAAACATTTGAGCCAAATGGCGATAAGAAAATCTAGCAAAATTAGGAGCTCGTCAGCGGAAAATGAAAATTACTTGGAATCAACAGAAATATTGGTAATGATGATCGAGCTTGAAGTAGAATACCTAGCTAGTTAATTAATAATTTGAAACATATGAACTAAATATTAAAAAGCTTAAAATTGGGAACTAATTTAACAAAAAAATTATTTGGTATTTAACTTTCAAATAAGTAAATCTTTATAAATTAATTGGAATATTGAACACAAAACTAATGAAATTATAATTGAAACATTATAACTGTAGGGAGAAAATATAACCAAAATTAGGGACTTATTTAACTAGCAAAAAATAAAATTACGAAAAATAAATTAGGTACCAACCCAAATAATTGGAATACATCCAGTTAATGGGGAATATAGCATAAAACTAGAGGTAATTAGATGAAACATTTGAACGATAAGCAGAAAATCTAACGAAAGGAACTCGCTATCAACGGAAATGAAAATTGTCGCAGAATCTAACCCAAAATATTAGTGATGAGCGAACTTATAGTAGGAATACCTACTTGGCCCACAAACTAGTGGACTAATAATTTGAAACATGTGAACCTAAATATGAAAAAAGCAACAAAATTGGGTGAACTAGTTTAACAAAAAAAAATTATTTGATTATTTTAAATAAATAAGAAATCTTACAAAGCAATTGGAATATTGAGCGTAAAATTTGTGAAATAATAGTTGAAACATATAAACCAAAAAGGGAGAAAGTGTATAACGAATTTAGGAACTTATTTAACGAGAAATGAATTTACTTAGCCAGAATCTAACCTAAAATTTGTATTAGCAATTTAGTAGGAATATTATACATAAAACTAGTGGATTGAAGTGAAACAAATAAACCAATTATTGAGAAGTTTAACGAAGTTCAATTAGGGGGTTGTATGAAATTAATTTAGAAGCGTCCACGCTTTAATATATTGATATTTAACCAAAAAATTGGAACATGATTATTTTACTCTTTTTAACTTTTTTAAATTAAAATATTTTTTCTCACTCAAATCTTTTTAATATTAATTGTTTATAAATTTCCTTATTTTTTCACATTAAAAATAATTTTTTTAAAAATTATTAGATGAACAATGGTAGAAATATCTGGAAGTTGTTCAATTTCCTTTATTGAAGCCATTTGTAGCTCTGACATGGTACTATATGATCTCTCTTGATTTCAATGCAGCATTATCGCTGTCATCAAACCCACCTTCTCTCTAGCCTTCAAGATGACAATTGAATGCAAATACAAATTTGATTAACTACTGGTCACCTGGCTGAAATACGAGGTTTGATTTCTACAAAGCTCTAATTGACTATTTTAAAATTTAAAATATTATTTTATTTTTGTACCATAGGTTTGACTTGTCACGTTGCACCATTTAAAGACAAATAGCCATGGAAGATAATGATAGTATGCTATCCATTATTTTAAATATGAGTAATAATCTGTTATGGCTACGTATAAATTTATCTTTGTCTGTTGATGTGGCGTTAATTACATTTAGTTGGTTGAATGAAAATATAAAATAATAAATATAAATGTCGTATGAAATTTAAGAGATACTCTAATTAATGAAATTTTAATAAATCTACTACGTTAGTTTATTCGAAAATAAATTTGTCTGAAAATTTGTGGTATGTCATTCTTTCTTTAAATATTGGACACTATCTCTTATTATGTGTTTTACAAATATAAGTTAAAAGTCAAACTATAAAAATTTTGTGTATGTATTTATTTATTCATGCTCGTTTGATGTATTTTAAAATTAAGACAGAGCATTTTCTTCTTGTATTTTGCAATTGACCATTTCTTTAACTTGTAAGAGTAGGGGTGGGCATTAACCAATTCAGGTTGTTTGCCCCCAAGAACCAAATCAACCCTAGTGATAAGTCTATTTTCTTTAACTTTTCAATTTCATGGGTGTACTTTGGTAATAATTTTGCATTAGAACCATTTTTGAGCATGAATATATATGATTCTGAAGCATTCATGACAGAGTGTTGAAAATCTTACAAAGTTAAAACTCTAAAGGAATTAAAACTACTAGATGGAGTTGTACTGGGAGAATAGTTTTTATTATGGCTGTATTGTATATGTTCTTTCCTGTGCAAAGTTATGTTATTTATATGTAGGGCTAGATACTTCATGGTAAAAGAAAGTTCTCACGGCAAGAATCACTATTTAATTGTACAATGATTTCATGAGATTATTCTTCCCATATCCATAATCTTGTTAGATCTCCTTCCTGTACGGGATTCTTACTTTTGTATCAGAATTTATTGCTTGATAGCTTTTACACGATTATGGGCATCTGAGTTTGGACTCTTTTCTAGAGTCCTTTTACTTAACACAGAAATGATCGTCCCACTCAAAATTATGTAATCACAAAATAGCTACTATTGGCCAAGCTATTTTCCAACAATTTGATACGATAACAAATTCTTGATTCTAATATTTTCTTCATTATTCAACCCACCTTATCAACCCCAAGATAATAATTACAAAGATTCGATCAACTCTCTTCTAAGTTTCATCACTTAGTTATGTTGCAGGAATTTGATTTCTAAACCTCTACTTCAACTATATTAAAAATTAAAAGCAATATTTTTTATTTTTGTATGTATAGATATGAGTGTATTTTACATGTAACATATAGTGTTATTTTACATGAATGTAAGACTTGTCACATGTAACATATAGAGGACATTGCCGCGACACATACAAAACAATGCGTTTAGAAGAAATAGATAACCTCTTGTTATGACCATGTTTTACATACTAGATATTAACTCTTATCTTGCTTCTATAAATATATGTCAAAAGGTGGAACCACATAAATTTTATATAATGTATTGTTTATAATTTCCTTTGCTCATTTTGATATATTTTAATAATAAAGTAATGAGCTTACATTTTCTTCTTGTAAGAAGCACTGTACTAAGCAGGCCTCACTCTACAAATTCTCTAGATCATCCTTCTATGAGACCTCTTTAACTTGGTCTTCGTAATCTCCAGATGATGTTAGTTTACCGACATTGATACACAGAAAAATTTATTTTATTTCTTGGACGTTCATAATTAATCTTTACTTGCTAGATTACTTTTGCCTTTACTTTAGTTGGGGGCCGTCAAATTGCCAGTTGTCTTGTTAGTTGAATATGAAATATCAACGGCATTGTTAATCTAATTTAAACTTTCCAATTTAATAAAGAAACTAGCTCGGCAGCGCCGTTGGTTATATATGTTAAAAATTAAAGGCCGACCTCATTGACAATGTTAATAAAAATTTAACATATTTTTCATGCATCAAAAAAGTAGTTTCATTTAGTATTGAAATTGGATAATTGGTTAAAAAGTTATTTGAAATGCAACTTCGTTGAAGCTTAGAAATTAAGATGATTTAAGCACTATACTTGTATGATGAAAAAGCACTCACAATATTTCTATATTATTTTTACGAAAATTATTCATTAAATATCACATTATTATATATTATTAAGCTTTTATTTTGTAAATGTAAACTTTTTTTCGCTGACATAGGAATGAAATTTCATAAGCCACCTTCATCCCTATTTTTAAAAACAAATCGAACTTCATGTTGTTGATGCATATACCAAGTCTCTTTAACTATGGAAAAAAGAACAAAACCAATAACTCAGGTATTCAAGGACCAATGATTGTTTACACAAAGTCGTCCATAAATGGACATGGTCTGTAAATATAATTGAAGAAAAGAGCTGGAGGAGAAAAAGAAAAAGAAAAAAGAAAAAGAGAGAGTATAGAATAAATTAAATTAATTCTTATAGTCGTTTTGGGTAAAACCTTAACTTGGGTTATTTGGTTGGAGATTACTTTACAAATTATCATTTATACTTGCCCCATTTGCATATTTCAATTTATAATATAAGTTTGTAAATAAATATAAGGAAAATTTACAAAATGAATAAAAAAATTAGAAGAATAACAAATTTAATGGAAGCCGCTTCGTCTGATATATATTATCCTTTTCAATTTTGGTTCTAAATTTTAGAAAAGCATGCGTACATTTTTGACACACATGATGTTTATAATCTTCTAATTACCATGATTACTTCATTATTGTTGGTGGGCCGTCTATTATTGTGGTTAATTTATAGAGAAAGAAAAATAAAACATAATCCTATGTTTTCTTCAGGTATAAAGATCCCCTCATTGAAATGACAACATACGTTTCCATGTTTCTGGTATGCTTTTAGCCTTTCATCTCATCTTTGCTACTTAAAATCAATAAAGCTACTTCAACTTTTTTGAAAACCAAAATTATGAAGATGTTGATGGTTAATATATGTAGAATATAATAATTCCATTATTTTTGTCAAAAAAGGAACAAAATATTACTAAATTGATGAAAACATAGAAATATTTATTTTCAAAATATTTGATGGTTGTCAATTAGGAGAGTTGAGAACCATGATTTAATATTAAGGTTACAGAAATGTTTGTAACTTAAAACTGGCTATAATACTAAAAGTATTTAATAAATCCCAATGAACTATTGTGATTTGAAAGTTACGCACAATTTAATTTATTATTTGTGTGATGAAAAGCGCAAGATATATTTATTATTTTTGTCAATATATTATTTAAAATAAATATTTCTTCTATTATTGAAAACTTTTCTTTGGCATTAATACAAAATTTTACCTTAACTATATTGTTTTTGAAGTGTCGAATAAAGGCATGGTAAGAGTTACGATGAATTTTATTTAATATACTTTCAACTAAAAGCCTAAAAGATTCAAAGAAAGAAAAAAGATATTTTCAACGTTTATATATATATTTAGAAAAATAAGTATACAAGTGGGTTCGATCTGGTACCACAATTACTTTTGGTGTGGTTATTTTAATGCCCCTGTCCATATGAGTTGTCCGTTGGATCGACACAAACTTCTTCAATGGTATGGATATATTTTTTGGGTTTAACATTATGTCCCTGATGTTTTTTTTAAAAATGCAAAAGAATAAAAATTTGACACATAATTTTATAATTTTAAATTTTATTTTATATTTGATCTATTATTAATTGACTCTTAGAATTAATGATAGTATAGAGACAATAACTTTAAAACTTTTTAGAACATAAAATATTTTTATAAAAACAACACAATATCAATTTAATCTATATTAAATAATTTAAATATATAATAAAAAGTATATTAATTTATCAATAATATTAATCTATTTTTTTGAAACAACATAAATCTATTTAATCAATTATAAATAATTATAAATAATTTAATTATATAATAAAAAATTAATTTATTAATAATAATATGACAAATAACAATGTAAAAAAATTTCATAATAATCAACTATAGTTTAGTATTTAAATATAAATATTAGGAATATACTCTAAGTGTAAATAATAGAAGTATGGCAGAAATATCTATTAAACTTTTAAAAGCTTCTAATTTTTTCCTTTTTCAACAAATAAGAGGACCGTAAATAGCCATTTACTAAAAATTTGGGGTACCATGTACCCGAGCACCGTATGCTTTGTCCATCTAATTAAGCTTTGATTATATATTATTTTTATAATAGCAAAATTTTGGCGCAATAAAATTAAAAAGTCAAACACTATGAATGGCAAAACAATATTAGTCAATATTAATCGTTAATTCACAAAACCGCATGCTCAGTGATTTTCTTATATTATTACGTAATTGATTGGCAAATCCAACTTTGATGTATAGTTTTATAAATTGTACAAAACTCGACTACATAAAATAAATTAATTTAATCAGATTTCTTTTACAGATTTTCTACTCTCCCTATATTTTCAAATAATCCAATCCGACTCTAATCTTAAATTATAATTTCTAATTTATTGAAGTGCATTTGGCATAATATAATATATTATATTGCGTTAAATTTATTTTGCATGTATTACACTAAGATGCATTACAATAAGTTGTAATGCAATACTAATCTTATGTTTAGTGTAGTAGTATGAGCTATATTTATATAAAATATATTATTTTCTATTAAAGTGCCAATTAAATTAATAATGCTATTTAAATTAATTAGGGATTATTATTAATTTTCATAAAATAAAAACATTTTAATAGTAAATTATTAAAATAATAAAACATTATAATATTATGTTATATTATTATATCTTATTTATTGTAACATCATTTGTTTCTACTATTAGTTATTATAATAGTATAATTTAATACTTATGTTATAGAAATAATAATAATTTATTATATTACATTATCTAACAATATAATATTGAATTATAAATTTATTTTTACGCATCTATCAATATCTAATATAATTGTTTTTTTTAATTTGTTTTTTTTAAATTTAGTATTTTACTAAATAATAAATGATAAAATAAAAATCAAAATACTTTTATATATTAAGAAAATAATTAAAATGATTTTTATGTAATGAAGTAAAATAATGTATTATCATTTATTTATTAAATATTTAGGTTTGTTAATATTTATTTATTATTATGCATATTAATTTTTATTTGAATATAAATATAAATTAATATTTAATAAATTTGAGTTTATTATAATTTATTGAATAATAATTAAAATGATTATTATTTAAAACGGCATAGTAATATTTTAATCTAATACTGACTTAAACACTGTAATTTTATTTTATGCACCCTTTATTGCATTAGCAAATTTTTTAATGCATTATAATGTAAATAAAAAGTACCATCAAACATATGCCTTTTCAAGGAACTTTACTGCTTGCGTTAAGTGGTTAAAGCTTCATCTATATGATTATTGAGATAATGAGTTTGAATCTCGGCAATGAATTGTGGGAGTTTAATTTTCTTTTCGATTTAAGTAAAACATCTTCTTTCTTTTCCCGAGAATGTGAAGGTAGTGGGTGTTATTTCAGATATTAGGGAGAGTGTAAAATTTATGTTGTCTATATAAATTTATAAATTAAGCCCCGATAATTATCTCTGAGACAAAAGTCTTAAAAAAAGAAAGAAAGTACCATCAAACATGTGTTAGAATGAGAAAAATGTTTTTGATGTAAGCTGTGGAGCGCCAGGAGTTTAAACTAGTGCTTTAATTCCTGGATGATGTCGTGCATTAAAAAATGCTGGTTTGATTAATTAATTGGTGGATGATACTGCCATGCATGATTAACAAGAATCATATTGCAGGCCATAATCTGATTTAATAAATGATGACACTAAATCATGTGAACGTTGAATATTCATGACGGTGGGGCTAAATCTGGCCGTTCCACATCATTAATTATTTTTCTAATTTTTTTTTATACACTGATATATTTCAATCTGCTAAGATCCACCACATAAAATCATTTTTTCTTTTTTTTAAAAGCACGAGTTTGGCAATTTCGATTTGGACTATCATGCATCCTTGATCAAAAGTCAAATTCCAGAGATCAAATTAATGTTAATGGTTGAAATGAAATTAAAACAGGAAAAAAATGAAAGACTTGCATGAGGTTCGATAAATGGGCGGATATCATATAGCTGTGACAACCAGGCTAATTAGCCCAAGAGCATAGCCACAAGCCTGCAATATAAGTGGAGCATCTAACACCTTACATCAAAACTATGAGCAATGCCTTTCACACCTGCCTTAAAATCATATAAAAACCCCTTTTGTTGTTTTGTGAAAATCATACTTCCATTGCTAGAAGAAATTTCGCATAAAACAATAGTTATGGATTTATTAAAATTTAAATCTATTTACACTTATAAATTATGAACGTCCGTCTTTTTTTTTTTTGAAAGGTAAATTTTATAAATCAGCAGAATAATTAAATTGATGAAGTGGGCGACCATTTCGTTATAGAATCAGGACAAAGACACTCGCTTTTAACTTAGCAGTGTAGGCGGTGTTACATGAATCGACCGAACAAAAGAAATGAACTCTCACAAGAATGAGCAATCTCTACGATCATTGATTATGCAAAAACCATTAGAATAATAGCATTTGTCATATAAAGCATTAAACACTTATAAAATAAATCCTAATGACAATTGGTAAATTGCAGAGATCGTAGGTGATGAAACTTCTCGCATGCAATTCCCTCGCCTCTGAGAAACATGAATGTACGGGGGAGGAAAGCGCACCGTGTCCAAAAATCCCTTACATGAGGAATATGACTGACTTATAGTTTCTCTGTGGCGAGATGGATGCATCGGCATTCTGTAAACATACGTCCAAGGTGCGTTCCGACAATAGAACCAAGTCTTTGCTTGAAAAAATGAAATAAAGTTCTACCCTTGAACTTGCCTTGCTGGAATAAATTACGCTTTCTTCAAATTGAGAAGAAGTCTTTCTTCCGTTGATGTTCCTCTGAGACTGTTATTTATTGACCTGATTCCCCGAAGAATCATGCTTATTCAAAATTGATCCATGCTACCTAGCAGGTAAAGTGTCTGGTAATTTCCCCGACATTCCTGATTCCAAATAAAATAGCGATTCTTCTTGTTGATTTAGCAGACACTCTCGAACTTGGGAGATAGTTTGATGGATTACATTCGTATAAAGACATAAGAATTATTACTCGACTCTGGCTACTTTAAGATTATCATGGTTGGATAACATTGGCCATATACATAAAGAAATTTAACTTTTAGGGTACATTGCCATAGCTTTCGCCACAGCCACCTTTATTATTGGGGGTAGGCAGATTCTACATCGCATATTGTTGGTATTATCTTGCCCTTTGGTCCAGTAACCGGCTTGACCATCTTACGACAATCCGAGGCCAAAGAGAATTTGTAGATTGAATCGCGATCTCGATGATTGAAAATGTATTATTCATTACAATCGGTGGCAAATTAGGCTTCATGAAACATCTCTTGTAGCATTAGAAAATTATGTGGGCGGTGAAGAGGTGATAAAGCCATTATATGTAGTGTTGACGAGGCAACCTTGATAGCTTTTTAAATACACCTCGATCCAGATAGAACAACTTTAGTGAGATAACCTTACGAGCTACCGAAATGAACCTCGAACATGGTTGGGGTTCTTTGCTAAAAATACGAAAGAGGTGTTAGAAATGTGAACTTTAAATAAGCGAGCCGGCGGCGAGGAATTCGGATTAATTAAAAACCATGACCTTGTTTGCGAAAACGTGAAATATTGAGAGGCAGTGCAACAACGGCCAAGTCCCTCATGGTCTTGGCTTGCATGCCTTTTCCAGAAATCCCTCGTAGAATGATACCCACCTTTCATTTTCTTCTTGTAGAAAAGAGTTCATCGTCTTACCGATATCCAAACCAAACTCAATAGGAAGCAAGTACGCTTCGTATAATTAGTGAAACATACCAATTATCTTAATGAAATCTCTATGTCATTCTGAATATTAACTTTTTAGCTCCGATACATGGTAGCTTTAAACTCATCATGATGTGGCTCATGGTTCGCCCGGTAGATGGAGGCAAAAATGAGGAGAAATAAATTACGTAGTCATTGGGTTGGTGGACTCGGTAAATCATACTTGTTCTTGTGACAACTGCTTTCACATTCTGGTACCAAATAGGATAAGCGGTTATGAAAGTGCTCTACGGTAAGCTGTTGAAATACGTATGAATATTCTTAGTTCATTGAGCTTCAGACCTTAACTTTTGAAAAATAAAATGATCCTTCAATGAAAAGAGATCACGAGATGTATGAAGCACGCCCATTCTTTCGAGCCCATTACAAAACGCCCTCTCGTAGCCAGTGTCCATGACTCAACCCCTGCAGATAATAAATGGTCTGGGTGATAAAATTGGCGTTCTTCCGGAACGGCTAAATCTGATAGGGCATTTCCTCCACTCTCTGGCCAATTTTATAAATGTGATGAATTCGCTTTAGCGTAATCAAGTTCTGTAACCAATCAGTAAACCCGACTTAGGCGGCGGTCGGTTAAGAAAATGCCATTCGATTATATAAGCAGCCTTAGACATATATTTTTGTTCTTACCCCACGTCCCTACGCTTACTTTTTAAGCACAAGTGTCGTAATCTCGTTAGAGATCAGAATATTGTCGGTGATGGCTCTGCAGGACAGAGGACACTGTATGAGACTTGAGAATACTCGCGGACACGAAACCCGCTTTGGAGTCGTTCGTGAAAAGCATTTTAGCAGCGATTTTATAAATAGCATTACACAATGATATGGTCTCGGAATCGGTGACATACTAAAGGATTGACGCTTTTAGGGGTCCAGTAACCTGGTGTCGATACCGAGCTAGTGGGAAAGCCACCGATTGAATAAAGTCTAAACAATAGATGAAACATAAATTACACAATAGACCATGATTTTTTAGAAGCGGGGTTTTATACCATCCAATTTGGCGATTTATCAAGATGCATCTTTGAGGCATCTAGGACATAGTGTGATCAAAGGTTATATAGAGTGAGTGATTAAAACTCTTGGTCTCTTTGGATTGACCTGGCTGAAGAACCGGAACGAACCTGTCGGAGATGAAATATTATTGAAATACCGATGATATCTACGTTTACTTCCTCGGCCGATTGAACCATTGTCTTTGACCATTCGGAGACTTTCCAGTTAATATTCACTCTTTCCTTGCCTTAGTATGGCGTAATCTTAGATTCATATCGCCCTCACAAAAGCCAGTATCTTTGATATACATTTCGATCTGACGCCACGTCGGATTTATTAAATAATTCATTATACATGGTCGGAAGCTTACGTAAAGTAAATTATTTTACCGTCGTCCGCTTACCAGCGGGCATATATGCACATTGGCGGGTGGAATTGAAACTCACGGTGATCACATTGACGAGTAATTACGTTTTAGCAGGTGTCTTGATTGAATAGGCGCCATGATGAAAGAAAACCATTTCTCATGCGCTCCCTTTGATGGCAGGCGACTCCTGGTAAGCGTTTTCAATGAAAATCTTATAGTAAAGTGAATGAAAACCAAAGGCATTTCGAGAAAATGGGAAGATGATGCAGGCTGGAAGGCTTACAAGTTGTATACGTTGCTGCAGCGGGAATGAGCGAATCAAGATGTGGAAGCCAAAGCCACAATCGACCCTCTCTACCGATCCACGGTACCAGCAACTCTCCCAGAGTGATGAAGGGATAACCCTCAGTACCCAAATCTGGAGCCCCAAAATCAAAACATCGGTGAAAGCCTGCGACTTCGACTGGGATGAAGCGTACTTCCCCTCGTTTTCACTTGGGTGAAGCAGTCGTTAAATCGCCTATAAGCAAACCCTTGTAGTGGCAGGGAAGCTTCATCAAGATCCTTAAATTCCATGAGTCTCGTCGGCGGTTTGACTTTCAGGAAATATAAGCCGAGTGATTCTCGTTTCCCCATTTATGTTTTTCAGCAATGCGTCAGCGAAAGTTCGCCAAACTTAAGAGATTAACTCTTATGGTGGGTTTGAAAGAAAGTAAACCTCCATCGACCCGCGCCAACAATAAATAAACTAGCGTATCTAGCTTGAGAATTTTTAACCCTACAATTTTATCTACTGTGACATAATGTTTCCATTAGAAAAATAAATCGGGTTTTTTATTTGGCGGTCTCGAACTTGGTACATGTGTGGGTGTGACCACGAAGCGAGTCCCGCTGAAAATCCATTTTGGTGGTTTAATCTCGTTATTGTGCTACAATAGGTCGTCGCATTGTTTTGAACTTAGGCCTTAATCCCAGCAGTCTCTCGCCAGTGTAAAACAATTAATCACGGTCATTGACCATTGTTTTTTCCTTAATTAGAGCCATGATATTGTTGAATCTCGAATCTTTTGCCCATTAAAAACCGTTTGACTAAATGTTATGGGAGAAGTTGGCCTTTCCTTGTCGTTGGCTTCATTCCGTTTTCTTGACATGCTTTTGACCGATTTCTTGTCATCCTTTGGGTTGTAGCCCATAATCCAAATACAATCACTAAACACTCATCAGTTTTGAGTTATTACGAGTGCCTCCATCTCCGATTTAGCTCGTTTCGACTTGGCCTTCCGTACGGAATTCGTATTTTACCTTTCTGGTAGACTTTCGTCCCGGGGCCCATAAGGTTTAGTGACTTGACCATTGACATCTTATTTATAACAGATGACAATTCGCTCGATTATGTGAGGAGGCCTGAATAAAACAAAAGTGTTGAACCATTTCATGCTTGAAGTCCACAATCCTAATCCCCCTCCTCTCCTTAGTATTGCGTTAAGTGATTTGGGGTTTCGACATCAATAATTGTGCTTTCCATGACGTGTAGATTTCTCAGAACACCTTTAAATTGTTTTATTTCTGAAAGAATGATATAATTTCCCAAATGCTTTTACCAAGACTTTCTCCGATTGAAACCTATTGTTATATTTGTAAACTTGAATCCAGTAGTATGGAATAAAGGGACTTGTTGGGGTTGTTCATACTTCCGATCTATGAAGCGAAGGATGTTGTTCGAAGTCCAAGTCCGGAGTAAAGACCCTCTTGATATATCAATTTCATGAAGAATTTGGAAATAAGAAATAATGTAGAGAGACAAGTCCTTGATCTTGGTACCACTTTTCGACCTCCTGATACATATGGTATTTTTCATGCAAAATTAATCTATGATTAAGAACCTTCCCGGCATTACATTAGCATTAGTCGACCACAAAAACCCATTCTTCCTCTTGAATTCGATCCTTGTAGACACCTCCTCCCTCTTCCTCAAATTACGGTACGTAGTGCAGGTGAGACTACTGCAGGCACTTGATCCATCTCCGTAGTCTGTGAGGAATAAGAAAAGCAGATCGAGAAAGAGGCAAGCAAAAGAAGCACCAGAGAAACACAGGACTAACTTGCCATATAGACAAGACCGGCCTTGTCGGAGAATGAGGCCTTGATGTCTTTAGTTATTAGTTAGCAGTACAAATCACATTCTGAACCATCCCATCTTTAATCTTGATTTATAATATAATTATTTTAACAAACTCAAAATAATTTTGGAACAATGAGTAATAAATTACCCAATTTTGTTTTATCAAAAAAAATGTCTCTAAAATTTAACTAACTTTCTGTTATAATGTTTTGTCCTTTTAGTAACAAAGTAAGGCTACTAACATAATAAGTAGATTTCATAAATTTTTAACGGATGTTAGTTCAACTCTAAATTATTAAGAAACACACTACATTTTTTATCTCTCTTTCTTTACGAATTAGAGAAAGACAACAAAATTGTAATAATAACTTTAACTAAATTTTACTATCATTTGAATAAGTTAATTTAATTCTAAACTTACTTTTCAGAATAAAATTATTATTGACAAGAATTTATTTCCTTAATTGTTTTAAATTTTTTTATCAACAAAATTAATTACATAATATATTATGATTTATAGCTTACTTATAAAAGTCGTTTTGGATTTTAATTAAATTATTATTTGTCCTTTATATAATTTTAGTAACAATAAAACTTAAAGGATTATGAAAGAAGGTGTATAAACCTCTTTGGGAGTGTGTTTTGGGCCGGAGTTAGGCAATTTGTAACTTTTAAATTACGATTACTAAGTGTTTGATAAACATTATACACTGTGATTTGGAAGGTGTGTTGATATGATTTTCTACTTATATAATAGAAAATCTAATATATATTAATAATTTATTTAAAATTTATATTTATACATATTATTAATTTATAATTTTATAATTATAATTTTTTCACAATAATTATAATTTAAAGATGTCTTGATTCGAAGGAGACCACAAGGAATATACGAAAGCATTATCATGGAAGCACTTTACTAAGACTAGAAATTTATTCTAACAATGTCTTTTTATTATTACAAGGGGATGGCGATAGAAATGGGATATGTTGGATCTATTCTTTCCGGAATCAGGATCAATAAAAATGAATAAAATTATATCTTTCCAGGATCAAAATATTTTGAATCCCGTATTTTTGACTTATTCTGAATCCAAGAAAAGAAATATTTATATCTACTCGAATCTGGAAGAAAAAATCAAAGGTGCAGGTGAGAAAAGAGCGAGATCGGATTAACTTAGCAATACGTAACTTCTAG